>JAVJIF010007727.1:0-165113 GCA_038442645.1 Agave tequilana
TGCTACTATGCATAGCACTGAAAGCTATACTTGCTTTTGAAAATAAGAGAGTATCACAATATCAACTCGCCATATGAAGAAGTTTTTAGTTTTCGAACAACGTAAGTGAAGTGAGTATAAAAATAAGAAGGGGCTATATTATCACCATTTGAGAAAGTCTGCTGTAAGAGATGCAAATATTGGAGAAAAAATAGCTAATGAAAGTATAAATGTACAGGTATACAAGACTTGCAACTGATTAGTCACCCAAGATCTTTTGATGCTTTCGTTTCTGTGAATTCACATCTATGTATTTTGCTTTAGTTAGAAGGATTCCTGTTGTGGATGAACCAACAGGAACCAGAAAAACTCTACATTAACTCACTCAACCTGAGCTGATGGAAACCATAGTCATGTACCCAGTGAGATTCTAATGACTTTACATCCAATATCTCTTTGATAGTTGAACTGTGGTTTATACGTCTAGAATTTTTCAGTCAGTCAACATTAAACTTGTCAAGTATTTGTACCAACAAGACACTCAAATTTCTAGCACCAAAAGCCTCAGGCATTCTGCTTTATACCTGCTAGAGTAATGAACTTCTGTTCCACTCTTCCTAAATGCACCTGTTAAAAAGGTGACATAAATGCAAGATCCTCTGTCATGCCATTTGGGTTCACTTGTTTTGGGCAAGAAATGTATTAACCTTTCAAAATTACATCATTATTTCTCCTCTCCTCTGTTACATGTCCTTAGTTTTGGTATACTATTTGGAGTTTATAGTAGGTTCAAACGAAGATAATAACTTTTATTTTGGAGATAGCCATCACTAGATGACATGATAACTGCAGTGAGTTTGCAGCCCCACACAATAATAAATCAAGTGGAGTAACAAACACATTATTAATGTTATAAGCCTCAATAAGTTGAGACTTGGAATAGTCCTCAAAACAACGCAATCTTATGATAAGATTTTCCGCCTAAACTAATTTGATTCATATTGTAACCTAAGTTCTCAAGCTACATGATTATATCATAAGATATGATATAAATTGCATATTAAGTAAAAATCTTCTCTTTATAGTGATCCTCTATAAATACTTGGTCAATGATTGAAAAAACACGTACCTCCAGGATTCAAAGCAACGGCAGCCTTTTTAAGGGCAGCTAAGCCAGTGAAGCGCGCTAGAGTACCAGGCAAAGCCAGTGAAGATGTTGAAAATATAATAGGCATCACCCCAGAACTATGACCTGCGTAGACCAATGAGACAATCAGAACTGCAGACTGCAGTTAGATTACAATATCTGCAAAGGATTATTTCAGAGAACATGACAATTTGGCTTGCAAATGGATAGACATACTCAAATTCAATCTGAACCCACCCAGCTACTGTGTGCATGGCCTCCAAATCCTAGGATTTCTATTTCAATAAAGGATCGAATTTTCCAGAAGTCCAGGTTATTAGTAGTTTCACAAAATAAGATTTAGCAGAGAACAAAACAAGTCATTGACGAATGACAGTCACTTGATATCACAAGAGTAGAGATGGTGATTAGTATCTGATGGGGACATCTAGTAGGATTTGTTTGATTTAGTTGTTGGCTTATCTTATCTTATTGTAGTTTGTTTTAGTTGGTTATTATTGTTGGTTGGTTTTATCCACATCGGTTGTGGTGAGAGTTATTTTTTTTTGTAGGCCTATATACGGCTGAGATTACTATTGTTTTCGGCAGTTAATGATTGATAATGAAAATTACTTTTTGAGCATTTTGAGTAGCCTGTGTGTTCGGGTGAGAAACCCTAGGGAGAGATTCCCAAACCCTATCTTGGGAGAAAAAACCCTAAGTTGAGATTTCCTAGAATTCGTCCCCCATCATTTTGGTTAAAAAAAAAAAAACACCAAAGCTCGCCTATTCGGAGTCCGTTTTGAGCTCTGTTTAAAGCGTTGGGTCGTGACAGAGTCCCGGAGCTACTAGATAGATTTTCGCAGCATTCAAGCAGCAAAGACGATCTCCACAATCCCTGTTTGGTATTGCTATAAGTCCTGCAACAATCCAACAGCGTTTCGGGACCCGTTTCCGGTCCGATTTGGATCCAGTTCGAGCCTTTGATATTCTTGGGTAATTCTTGAACTTAAGCACTGAAATTTTCCTTATGAGATTTTATTTTTGTGGTCAATATATTCATACTAATGGTGATCTAAAGGAAGTTGAGTGGAAAATGTATGCGGCTGTCCCGACTTTTTGTGGTTTTTATGACCGTTACAGTTATGAAGACTGGGAGAACAATCTTGAAACTTTCTTCAATTTTTTTCTCTGACATCTGAGCAAAAGTGCCTCTATGCCCGAATGAAGTTGGTGGAGAGCCATATTATTGGGTAGAGAACAATCATAAGTTATGTCGAATTGGTTTCTCTTGCAAGACTTTCTTCGCGCTCGTTATGCTCCACCATTTATTCATCTGAGTCAAACTATAAAGAGCCTAATGTTGAGCAAGAGCCCGAGAGCGGTCAATCACAGATCTCTACACTAAGCTTCGGGTGGCCCTAGAAAAACTTGAGCAAATCAGGCTGTAAAGAGGGACACAGATCCAGAGCCTTCAGCCCTTGTCGGGCCTGACGTTCTCGAGGAGCCAGAGCAGAAGTTGCTGCTGAGTTGGAGCACGAGCCAGAACCAGATAATGCAACTGAGCTAAAGCCAGAGCCAGTAGTTGTTGATGAGCCCGAACTAAGCCAAAGATAGAAGAGCCTCTTGTAAAAAACTCAGCAGATCTATCAGCGGAACTTGCCATGGAGTTAATGACATCCACACCAGCTATGAGGGTTCCAATGTCCCAAAGATCGCCTGACTTGTACGATCCATTGCAGATCTTCCTATAGGAGACAGAGTCACAGGAGGTCAGACTATTCATTAGTGCGAAGTACAGTTGATTCAGTTCTCATCCTGGAGGATGCGCCTTTCTGTTACTTGCGCATTACTTGAGTTGTTATCCTATATAGCAGATCTGTCACAGAAGCCAGTCCCACCGACACCGCCTTGCTCAGCCTTGATGCACATCTGTTGGGTCCACGGCCCCACCATGGCCCGATTGAGAGTTGAGATCTGCACTCGACAGGGTCGAGTTTTCCCCAACCCTGGGGGAATGATGGGGACATCTAGTAGGATTTGTTTGATTTAGTTGTTGGCTTATCTTATCTTATTGTAGTTTGTTTTAGTTAGTTATTATTGTTGGTTGGTTTTATCCCACATCGGTTGTGGTGGGAGTTATTTTTTTTGTAGGCTATATAAGGCTGAGATTACTATTGTTTTCGGCAGTTAATGATTGATAATGAAAATTGCTGTTTGAGCATTTTGAGTAGCCTGTGTGCTTCGGGTGAGAAACCCTAGGGAGAGATTCCCAAACCCTATCTTGGGTGAGAAACCCTAGGTTGAGATTTCCTAGAGTTCGTCCCCCATCAGTATCACCATCATCATGTTCTGTTATATTGAAGTTTCTAAATCACATGACTGAATGAAAGCAACCAAACCAAGGCCAACGCAAATTACTAAAACATGGATTTTGGTTCAGTGACTCGGAATAGGGTCGATGAAGGAACTACCATGTGGCTTGCGGTAGATTGATAGCTACTTGATTGCAGCAGTGTGAAGTTCTTCAATGTATCTATGCGGAATCACATGATGTTCGTACAAAACTTACTAATCTCCGTTTGCTTCAATATGTACAGTAACTAAAACTAACGGAAGAAATATAAACCGAAAAACAACCTGTGAAGTCCACAGAATTACAAACCTTGAAAGGAAGGTACGCAGATTTTTGGAGCCCCCCACTCCTGCTACTGTATCTTGATGCATAGTTAAGTGGTATTTTCCGCTCCGCTTCCTGAGATCCTTCGTCATGATGCTCGTTAACATGTGACAACAGATTAAGTTTTGAGGACAGCAAGAACTAGTAGAAAAAATGTCTGCTTACCTGGACATATACGATACCAAGAACTAGTAGAAAAAATGATAAGATGATGGTAGCAAGGCCAATGTAGTTCCCCTCCTGAAATGCCTCAGCAACTGTTCTTCCAAATGAGGCGGGCAGGTATGATATAATGCTTGTAAAGATCAATAGAGATGTTCCATTTCCAAGTTTTAGGTCAGATATCCTTTCACCAATATAAGTGGTGAACACTGATCCAAGTGTCAATAATGTCACTGATGATACTGCCATTCTGTACTGAAATCATTGACATAAGGTCGCAGGTAAAGTACTTGCCCAATAGCCTGCACATAACATAAGAAGGTATCAACAAAAAGAAATTGAGGAACTCCTAAGTTTATTCAGAAGTTAGAAAAAAGTTCAAAATTTCATTTATGGTATTGAAAATTTGTTGTCAGTGACATCTCTTGAAAACAGCTGCACATCTTATTTCTTGAAGCAAAATTCTGGCACACAGAGGATCATTATTTAAACAATTTATAGAAAAGCAATCTTATTTATAAGAGAGTAAAGTTTAAAGATCGAGGCATGAGATAAAATCTTTATAAGATACGCTAAAAAACTTCCTGAAGGGCACCTAAAATCAGCAGTGCAAAAGCATACTTCAGTGGAGTGGTTAAGCATTTTTTTGAAGCAAGAGGCGCTTGCTAATTGGTATACAACCCTCTACAGTCACACTATAAAAAAAAAAATTATCCCCGTGAGTTATAGTTCTCTATGACTTAGAAATGATCAAGTAAACACCAAAGACTAAACTTCCTTTGGTTGACGAGTGGCATCAGATTACCCACTGTACACCTAGTTGCAAGTAACGGAGAGCTATCTTTAAAAACATTAATACCAAAACATAGGGTGCAAGAGTTCAGTTCATTTCAATAACATCCATGGAATAGCCATTCACATATCTTGATTCCAAATATGTGAAGAAACTGTAAAACACAAAAGCGTCATAATTCTGCATTGATGGTTTTATCATATGTGCTAGCAATAGTGGGTAACACCACTTTACTGCATACTCTTGAAAAATACTAATCACACTAAAATGTCAACACTGCAATCACAATTCATCCAATAAGTTTCGAGGTCCTAAGATCTTACCTGCACCACTGCAAACCTACTGAAGCGTAGCGTGTGTACTGAAGAACCTTCTTCCTGCCTGCTTCCCCTTCTCTCTTCTGAAGATCTTGCAACTTGGGATAGATCTGGGTAAGTAGCTGGAACACGATTTGTGCATTTATAAACGGAACAATCCCCAGGGAGCAGATTCCCAGCCTACCAATGCCACCACCAGAAAATGAATCTAAAGTACTCAAGATACTGTTCTGATCCAAATTACCAATAAAAGCTTCTCTATTGACTCCACCTAAAGGGACATATATTCCAAGTCGAGACAAAGCTAAATAACCTAAGAGCTTCAAAAACTTTCCAGGCAGAGGACCTTTAAAAAAATCACCAATATCAATGGAGCTGTCCTCAATTGATGCTGCAAAGATGAGCAAACAGGTCAGAAGAGGTACCTACTGTAATCAAATAATCACATTCTACAAAGCTCTATAGTGACTCACTGGTCCTTCAAAAAGATATCAAGTAATGTTACGACACTTGTGGACTCAGATAGATAATAAGATCATAGGCAACAATTCTTCATGTTAATATCTCATAATATCTAGCATGAATATTTCAGTTTGTTTTATTTTTTCATGTTAGCACACATAACATGCTTGACGCTTCGCTTGTTAGATTATATTTCGTAGGCATGCCAATATAGTCCAACCATGGAAAACCATATCCCCAAATTTTAGCATCCAATATAATCCCTCTAATAAATCCTTAACCCTTTTTATTCCTTTTCTCCTCTTTTTATTGCAGTATAAACATGAATTATCTGGTCTTAACATAATAAAATTTTAAAGTATTTGTAGTGTCAACATAATTAAACGCATCACAAGATTAAAAAAAATAAAACAATAGATAAATCATGTGTGGGTTGTACTCACTATTGAAATGACTTTAATTTAAGAGAACACAGGTCCTAATAAAAGTAAGTTTCTTGAAGGGAGACTAGTTTCTACAATTTACAAAAGCATCCACATAAATTTAGTTAGCAATGAGGATTATCCAACATCTACTTTTGCCGAGAAAGTATTGGCAATCTTTCCACTCATTTGATATTATCAAGCAGTGTCTTAATTACTATTACGTAATTATACATACACATTGAAAAAGTAGTATTACCGAAGAACAAACCTGCAAGCCCTCGATTTGAAGATTTTTCCTTTCTAGTGCCCGATGTACTTTCAAAGGTTTGGGAGAAGAATTCTTGAACACTTTCCCAAGCAGCACCAAGACCTGAAGATGTCTCTGAGTTTAAACCCAAAGGATCAAAAACAGAGCCATCAACCTGTTGAGTGCACCTGCAAAAGGCTCTAATTAGCTAAGCGAAACAAAAAAACCATCCGTACAAAAATCAAAGGAAAACTATGTAACTGAAATTAACTACAAGTAAATCCAAATGAATAGAAAGCAGTAAAAGAATCATCACTGAGCAGAGCTCATATGTCGAGGGTGTCCACTTTACCACAGTAAACAAAAATGACAACTTTCAACTTCCAAAACAATTCAATGAAACGAAATGACTTTGATCATCTGAATAACAAAAATGAAGGCTGTATATATGAAGAAACATTATTATAGCCATATGAGGAGTCTTTTCTGTACAACTACCAAGGTGATTTAGGGCTTGTTGGAATATAGACATTCACATGAAAGAAATAGATTTCTCCTGTAATATTATCAGCTGTAGCATATAATATATATCCATATCAAAGACTAAATACACGCAACTGACGACATCCATATGGGCCGATGACTGGAGCAATAAGGAGAGAAGATACAACAACAACAACAACAACAACAAACCCTTACTATCAGTTTTGTGGGGTCAGCAACATGAATTGTTTTCTTCCATTCAACTCTATTAAAGGTCATCTCCTTAATAACATGAAGCATTAGCAAAGCTTTTTTAACTGCCTCCACATAAGTTCGTTTAGGCTACCCTCTCGTCAGGATTGCTCCATTAACTATGATCCATCACTTTTTCTAATTAACGCACTTATTGATATGCTTTGCATGTGCTCAAATCATTTCGGTTGATTCTCCCTCATTTTATCCTCAATAGAAGTAACCATTAACTTTTTACGGATGCGTCATTTCTTATCCTATCACTTAGTATATTGCCACTCATTCATCTCAATATTCTTGTTTTGCTACACTCAGTTTTGGATATATTTCTTAATTGTTTAACATTTTGAACCATAGAGCATAGTAGGTCATATAATTGTTCGAAAAATTTACCCTTCAATTTCACGGATAATCTATCATCACATAAAACATTAGAAGCACTTCTTCACTTTAACCATCCCACTTTGATTTCTATGAATTACATATTCCTCGATCTCACCACCTTGATGAATTATTGATCCTAAAAACGGAAATGTGTTATTCTTTTCCTTTACTTTAATTTCCACCTAAAAATAATAACAAAAAATGAGCTCACTGAAGTATTTCTTGATCATCAATTTTACTATACGCTCAATTTTCTCACCATTTTGCTAACTCTAAAGTCTTTAGATTCTAATTTGTGTCCATCTTTCTAGTTTAGAATTTATTCTTCCTCTAATCTCATCAGCTAATACTATATCATCAATAAATAATATACACTATGGGACTTCCTAGTAAGTCTATAATAATAGAGACTTCACTAATACAAAAAAAAATAATAAGAAGAAATTAATACTTATCATCGGTGAAGCCTATAATGATAGGGAACGTCTCAATCTCTCTTTCGATGGTTTTCACCCTAATTATTACTTCATTATACATATCTTTAATCACATCAATATACCAACAAGATATTTATTTCTTTTCTAAAACCCACCATGTTACCTCCCTAAGAACCCTATCATAAGCTTTCTCTAAGTCAATATAATTTTCTCCTAAAAGTAATAACAAGAAATGAGCTCAATGTTCTTGATCATCAATTTTACTATACACTCATTTTTTCTCACCATTTTGCTAACTCTAAAGCCTTTAGATTCTAATTGATGTCCATCTTTCTAGTTTATAATTTATTCTTTCTCTAATCTCATCGGCTAAATACTATATCATCAATAAATAATATACACCATAGGACTTCCTAGTAAGTCTATAATAATAGAGACTTCATTAATACAAAAAAAAAGAAATTAATACTTATCATCGGTGTAAGCCTATAGTGATAGGGAACGTCTCAATCTCTCTTTCGATGGTTTTCACCCTAATTATAACTTCATTATACATATCTTTAATCACATCAATATACAACAAGATATTTATTTCTTTTCTAAAACCCACCATGTTACCTCCCTAAGAACCTTATCATAAGCCTTCTCTAAGTCAATACAATCATATATAGGTCTCTTTTCTCTCCCAACATCTCTCCATCAAACATATTACTGAATAATTGCTTTCATAGTTGACTTTCACGCATAAAACCAAACTGACTCTCATAAAATATCATGGAATTCTAGCGTAAAGAATGAGTAGTACTTCTATCAAAGTAAAAAAAATGAAGACAAAAGAAAGTACATTTAGTGATATACTTAGAAATATACATGTACTAAATTAAGTACTAGGTAATACATGACTAAGATTGGTGAGTCACGGGGTGGTGCTCCACCATATAAGGACAGGTCATGGTGGAATGAAGAGGTTAAAAACTGTCATTAAGATCAAACGAGACTCTTACAGAGATTTGAAGAAAAATTATGAAGGAGTGAGTTTTGAGAGGTATAAGCTAGCCAAGAAGGAGGCTAAAAAAGTTATTCAGAATGCAAGAGTTAAAGTGTACAAAGAAGTGTATGAGAAGTTGACACGAAAGAGGTTAAATAGGATATATATAGAATTGCTCGATTAAGGGAGTGAAAGACTAGAGACTTATGTACTGTGAGGTTTTAGTTCGAGATGAAGAAATCAAAAAAAGATGGAGAAAGTATTTTACCAAATTGTTCAATGATAGTTCTACTCAAGATTTGGATGACCTTACCATTCAGTACCAGGATGTGAACCGTAATTATATACGCAAAATTGGCGAATCTGAAGTTAAAGAGGCCTTGAAGAGGATGAAGTCAAGGAAAGTTGTTGGCCCGGATAGAATTCCTATTGAGGTATGAAGATGCTTAGGAGAGATGGGCGTGAGATGGCTGACAAACCTCTTTAGCAAGATCTGACTAACTAAAAAGATGACAAATGAGTAGAGAAAGAGTACCTTAGTACTTCTCTATAAGAACAAGGGAGATATCCAGAGTTGTTCAAACTATCATGGAATAAAACTCATGTGTCACACCATGAAGCTTTGGGAAAGGCTAATTGAACACAAGTTAAGGCAGAATGTTAAAATATCAGAGAACCAGTTTGGGTTCATGCCGGGATGATCGACGATAGAGGCTATTCATTTGCTTCGTTAACATATAGAGAGATTTGAGAGAGGAAGAGAAATTTGCATATGATCTTTATTGATTTAGAAAATGCTCATGATAAGGTGCCAAGAGAGGTATTATGGTGGACATTGATGAAAAAGAGAGTCCCATCAAATATATTGACATAATCAAGGACATGTACGATGGAGTAGTGGCAAATGTCAGAACTTGTGGAGACATAACAAGTGATTTTTCTATCACAATTGGATTGCATTAAGGATCTGCATTAAGTCCATTCTTATTTGTCATAGTGATGGATGAGCTTACTAGAGCTATTCAGGATGAGATACCATAGTGTATGCTATTTGCTGATGATATTGTCCTAGTCGATGAGACGAAAGCTGGGATAAATGCCAAAATGGAACTATGAGGCAAACTCTAGAATCTCGAGGTTTAGATTAAGTAGGGCCAAAACAGAGTATATGGAGTGTAAATTCAGTAAACAGGAAATCCGAGATTATAGTATTGTGAGACTAGATGGACAAGAAATACCGATGAGCAGTCATTTTAAATACTTGGGTTCTATTATCCAAAAGGATGGATAAATCAATAGTAATGTCAACCATAGGATCCAAGCCGGCTAGTTGAAATAGAGGAGCACAATAGGAGTTTTATGTGATCGTAACATTCTGTTATGGCTGAAGAAAAGTTTTATTGAACTGCTATAAGGCCAGCTTTGTTATATGACACAGAATGTTGGGCTATAAAGAGATATCATGCCCAGAAGATGAGTGTAGCAGAAATGCGCATGCTTCGTTGGATGTGTGGTAACATGAGGAGAGATAAGGTGAGAAATGAAGATATTCACACTAAGATAGGCGTAGCCTCTATAGAAGAGAAGATGAGAAAAAAACCGCCTACGATGGTTTGGTCATGTGTGATGTAGACCTACAGATGCGTCAGTCTCGCGAGTAGAGCGTATCAAATTAGGGCAAGTTAAAAAAGCGCAGGGGAGACCGAAGAAAACATAGATGGAGATAATACGACAAGATATAGAGGTTAAAGGTCTTAGTGAAGGCATATTTCTCGATAGGAATGAGTGGAGAAAGCTGATAAGCCAACCATTCAGCAATCTATAAAGCCTTGTTTGTGCCAACCATTATTTAATCAACCACATGAATTATTCAGACCAATCCCTAGAAAGGCATATATCCAGTGTCCTACTAGCTCATTCAAGTAGTAAATGTAACTCTCATCCAAGATATTTAAGTCATTTCTTCATTTTGTTAAACCTTTAACACACATATTCATCAACTGACTTGTTTACAAATCCATCATAACCCTTCTTCTGCACACAACACCGTCTAAATATGGCTTCATGAATTGTATACAAAGATGGATGCAATTCCAATGGTATGACTTGTTTATTCTCCTCTCTTCAGCAAAACCTTTAATCTGAGGGAACTTAGGTTTGTTCTTTGGTTACGTGAAGGCAATCAGCGGATTAGACTCTCCTCAACCGCTGAATGGCTTAAAAGTTGTCTCAGCTGTGGTAAGTCAGTCCTGATAAAACCTACCCATATAGCTCAATCTTTTTAATCAACACCATTTATTGGTATGGTATAAGATCTATGTACCTGAAAGACATTGATTCAAACTTTGCTCTGAGCATTCTTTGTTACCCTAATTATCCTCTTTTCCATGATTGCTCCAAATCTTTGATTCCATCTCTTTTGCAACATCCCACATAATAGCTTAAGATCAAGGGCAATTTATTTCCAAGGACACACATCACTAAAATTTGTTCGAGATATAGAGTTTTATCCATGATATACATGAATTACGAATAGCTGGCCATGCGCTATAGAGAATTACTACAAATGCATACATACACTGAATTAAGGAAGGAAGAACGGAAATTTTTTTTTAATGATGACATAATATAATGAGAGAATTTCAGATACTAGTGTCAAATGTGTGCAAATTGTACACTAAAATGAGATCTAGAGTTCTTTTTCATTGTTCCACAATCTTCATTCTCCTCACTCTCTAGCTACTTCCTTCACAATACAAAATTGCCACTAGAAAATTTTCAAAAATTTGAGCAAAACCCAACAAAATAACAATCATCAAAGATTCAAAAAGCAACTAATTTCGAACCCACAAGAAGAAATCAACAAAAGAAACGGGGTAAAAAAAAATGAAGACCAAATTTAATTTGAGATTGAAGAGCGCACGCACCTTCCTCTTTTAGGCCCCCTTTCCTCGACGGAGAGTGCAGCTCGGCAGCAGAGGCGGTGAGCGTACCTCGACGCGGAGGTGACGGGACTCCGGCGGTGGAGGGAGGTGGAGGAGAGGCGTAGAGGCTCTCGGACTGATAACAGCATCGTATCCTTATCCCTCGCCGCTCGCGCTGCAGAAAAGAGAGGATATAAATTCTGAGCGGTGAAGTTACCCCCCAGCTGTGGATCCGATTTGGTTATCGGGTTTGGATCTTTTTATGTATTTTATACCCTATGAATATGAACCAAGAACTAAATTTCGTTGAGGCGTTTCCTACTGAGCGACGCGCTACATCGGAACCCGAGTGTAGTGAAAAGTAGGCAAGGGTTGCTAGTTCGTCGTCCAGAAGTGACGCACGACATAGACGCCCGGATGTGGTGCCAAATGAGTAAGGGTTCCCACACTTTTATGAACGAGTGAGGGTAAAGAAGTTAGCTCATGAATATTAGCATCGTGGAACATAAGTTCTCTTACAGGTAGTTTAGCAGAGTTAGTTGATGTTATGCTTAGAAAGAATGTTAGTATTTTGTTTGTGCAGGAGACTAAGTGGATAGGTGAAAAAGTTAGAATTATAGAGCCTTAGAGTTACTTTGATATACTGGTAGAGATAGAAATGGTAATGGGGTGAATGTAATCATAAATAAACAATTGCTTGAGAATGTAGTGGAAGTTAGGAGGAATGGTAATAGGATTTTACAAATTAAACTTATTTTAGGTAGGGAGATTTTTAATGTTATTAGTGTCTATACACCGCAAGTAGGACTTGATGAGTCCAGTAAGCGTCAATTATGGGAAGATTTAGATGAGATAGTGCAAGGGACATTCATTAGAGAAAAGTTTTTCATAAGCGGTGACCTCAATGGGCATGTAGGAACTGTTAGACTTATTATGTTTTATAAAGTCTAATTTAATTTGGGCCTAATCAAGTCAATTGGATATTTGCACCCGCCCACTTTACCTATGTTGTTTGACCCAATAAAGAATTCATCAAGCCTAAATGGTTTGGGTCTAGACACGTTTTCAATTACACTTAACCATGAGTGTATTTAAATTAAAATGCGTGACTCATCTACACGTATGGACTCGTGTTATAAATCAAGGGCCTAAATCTATGATGAGTTGAACTAGGGTTCCTTGATGCTATATATATAATATATATATATATATATATATATATATATATATATATATATATATATATATATATATATAGGGCTTACTGTACCTCAGCCTGCGGGCTGAGAGAGTTTCTCAGCCTGCGGGACGTGGCTGAATATAGGCCACACATCGGTCGCAGAGTGTGGGCGCCACAAAAAATCAAAAAATCCCGCCTAAACAATCGTGAATCAAAATGACAAAAATACCCCTTTTAAATGACGACTGCGACTTCTAGCATTCAAAAGTAAAAAAAAACATTCCATGGTCGCAGACTTAATACAGAATAAAGAATACAAGACAAAAAATGCTATCGCATAGCAATGCGACCTCCTTCGGTACTGCGACCAAATTCGCAATCTTCTTTCTCATGCCTTATGTAAAAGAAGTAATTAATATTATATCTACCGTGATACAACACCAGTTGTAACACCCTGCTCCCCGGTGTACGTATCACCGTATCGGTACGCGATACGACGTACAAAAATTGATTTGACCTCCGTGGTAGTCCGATTGAGTTGCTTTCAGTTTCAAAAATTATTTTCTAATATTCTAAATTTTCAGGATTTTCTGGAATTTTTCTGGATTATTTTGGAAAATCTCCGTAGTCGGTGTCGACCGATACCGATAACTGGCCTTCCGATTTTTACTTCACAAACGGAGTTCGATTTTGAGAATTCGCTTTACCGTATGTCTTAGAATCACATGAGCTACGTTGGGGTATTTTTGGGATTTTCTGAATTTATCGAAAATCCGGCCAAACCGGTGTCGCCCGGTATCGGCGATACCTTCGGGATTTTTAATTTGCAAATCAGATAGAATTTCTTCAAACCGTTTTCACATTACTTCTCAGAATAATATTCTCTATTTTCTGAAATTTTGGGTACCGTTCGGAGCTAGTCAAATTTTAGGCCAAATTAAATGATATTATTTTAATATTTTTAAATCCTTTCTTTTCCTTTCTTTTTCTCTTCCCTTCTTTCTTTCTCTGGAAACGTCTCCCACCGCCATTGCCACCGCCTTCTCTCTCTCTTCTCTTAATTCAAATCTCTCCCTCTCCCTCTTCATTACAATTTCTCTCTTTCTCTCTCAATTTCTTCTCTCTCTCTCTCTTTCTCTCTCTCACTCTCTCTCTAATTAAGATCCAGCCCCAAATCAACTCTCTCTCCCTCTCTAAAGTCTCTCCCACTCTCTCTGTACTGGACCGGGGCGGGGCTTGACCCGCGCCCGCGGCCAGTGGTGGCCGTGCGCCACCACTCCGTCAGCCGGGGCCGCCGGCCATGGCGCCAAAACCCCCATCCTTCCCCTTTCTCTTTTCTTCTTCTCCCTTCTTTTCTTTTCTTCTCCATAATTCCCTCTTTTCTCCATTCCCCCCCTCTCTCTCTGTAATACCCCTCTCCCGGAATACGTACTTAGTTACGTATTCAGTCTTTCGATCGTATTTTCCGATTTACCATCCGTATTTGACCAATTTCAATTCCAAATATCATTTTCCAATATTTTAGATTTTATGTGATTTTCTGGAATTTTCTGGAATTAAAATGAATTTCTCCGAAACCGGTGTCGGCCAGTACCGCTGGCCGATTTCCGAATTTTTATCTTCCAAACTGTTAGGAATTTTTAGAAAGTCCTTTAGACTTTATTGCTTAGAATCATATTTCTTACTTATACACTTTTTCTGAGAATTTTATGAATTTATGAAAATTCTTTCGGAGTCGGTAAATAACTGATTCCGGGATTTTTAATTAAAAATCTATACAGTATTTCTTCAAACGAATTTCACCATGAGTCTTCAAATATTTTTCTTGATTTTGGTAAAATTTTCAGACCAATCCGAGATACTTGAATTTCGGACATTTTTTCAATTATTGCAAAATTCCAATTCCATTTCATTCCACCTCATTTCCCACTCACCACTTCACCTAACCCCACTCACTCTCTCCCTCTCCCACAGCCGGCCAAGTGGCCAAGGAGAGGACACTCACCTCACCCCCTTTTTACACAAAACCCCCTCTCATTCCCTTTAATTCCACCCTCTTTGCAAAATCCCAAATCCTATATAAGATTTCCCTTTTCACTTTAAACCTTTTTCCTCCTCATTTCTTCACAAGAGAAGAGAAGCTCCACAATCTCCTTCTCCCTCTAGCAAGAACCCTAGCTCCATGAACCCAATCTCTTCATCTCCACCTCAAGGCTTCAAGGACTTCCTCAAGGGCTTCATCTAGGGCTTCCTCAAGGACCTCAACTTCAACCATCATCCTCATCCTTGGATCAAGTCACAATTGAACCTATCCCAAGTGAGTATTTCACTCACCAAGACTTGTATTAGCCCTAGAATACTTGTATCTACACTTCTTGTACACCTAGGTCACCAAAAACCACGAATTGAACCATCAAACACACTTCCAGAAATTCTGATCTGCTCACTGTTCTTCACAGTATTAGTCGACTCATCATAGGAACTAGTCGACTAGAACACTTAGCTGAAACTTAGTTTTCTGGAAAAACCCAGTATTAGTCGACTTACCCCAAACATTAGTCGACTAATCAACTCTCTAGAACTCCCTATTAGTCGACTCCTGAATTCACCTAGTCGACTAATCCATCTTGGACCAGAAAACCCAACTTTCTGTATCAGCAGACTTAGTCGACTTAAGTGTCCATTAGTCGACTAGAACTCCCTATTAGTCGACTAACCTTCCTACCCTAGTCGACTAACTTTCCCTGAAACAGAATTCTAACTCTCTGTATCCCAGTATTAGTCGACTAACCCTTACCCCTAGTCGACTAATCCTGACTGTGTGTCATAGTTAATTTCTGTTCTGAATTTGGTCCTTATACTTGATACATGTGTATTATATCTTGCTTGTTCATGCTTCAATACTGGCTCTACATGACCTATTACTGGATGGATGTATCTCTTGTTACCTCATGACTTATTATTGCATATACTCGTTCCATGACATGTTAAATAATAATATCACCACTTGTCATGCCATCTCTTAAAACTAAGCATGATACACTTGACTTTTACATAAAAAGCACCAACTTACATATGGGTCGGGGGAAATATGCGGATATCGATACGTGTTCGTGTTTACAGTGGCTTTTAGGTATATTGTACAATTACTGTTCCGGTCTTACCTGTGGTACTCCAGGGGACCGAGGGGAGTGCTTTCTCCCTTTCCTGTTTACTGTCATGACAAGGGCATACATAAGTCCCTCCTGTTTAGCCTTGCGGCAGGTTCCGTCTTCAAGCAACGGAACAATCCTGGGCCGTGGTCCCGAGTATGCACGGGACCCACTGTAAACATAGTTCGTCGATACAACCGCTGTTTCCAATAACAACCTTGTTTCACTAGGATATGGATCTATGTGCTCTGGGACGCTGGGTCACATAGCTAGATATCACAGTAAGACAAGTAATAATAATAAGACGTTAATTGTAGATTTGTTGCATATGATCTTACCTTATTGAGTTTACATCGCTTGTTATTCGTTGCTATTTATTGTAACTTCATTACCTTTATTCATGATCCTTATGTCACTTGACTATCTTTTATTTGTTATTATATGTCTTGACCCTTTGGATTTGCATATTCAGATTCCGAGGCCTGGGTCGAAGTGGAGCCATCCACCGAAGATCAGGCTTTCTTTAGTGAGCAGGCAGATTAGCTCCGGTCCTCGTGCCAGACTCTTCCTTTTGGTTCACGGGATCTCCATCCATTTCGTGAGCATTTTTGTATTTTTGGTTATATAGGATTCATTTTGGACTTGGGTTGTGATAAAGGACACTTGTAAAGTGATTTTGCTTATCATAACTTGTATAGCTTGTATTTATCTTTTGTAAGTTGGCATATGAATATACCACGCTGTGTGTTGTACTCTGATACTTGTTGTACTTAATGCTTAGCGTATATACGTGGGGGCACCATCTGACCTACGTGTATGCGTTGCAGTAACGTTCCCGTATCATTGGGATCGGGGCGTTACACTCTCTCTCCACCGCCACCGCCGCCGCTGCCGGCGGCCGGGGCCGCCGCCGGCAGGCCGCCAGCGCCGCCGGCCAGCTGGGCTGGCCGGCCGGCTCACCTGCGCAAGAAGCACAGCAGCAGCAGTGCTGCTGCTGTTGCTTTAATCTTTATTGGGTTTGGGTTTTTAACCCAAACCCATTAACCCAAAGAAACTCCCCAACCCAACCCACTTATTGCTACCCGTTAACCCGTTAATCCGTTACCCAATAACTTAAGTTAAACGGGTTTGGGTTTAGACCCGACCCGTTAACCCGTCTACCCGCATCCAACCCAATAAAGGTAATTTTGCATAAAACCCCGCTATTTTTTAGTATTTGCATTTAATATTTTATTTACATATTTAACCCAATAAAGGTAATTCGGGCGATATCGGGAGCATCCGGACGATATCGGGAGCATCCGGACTCCGATTGGGACGATTCTGGATCCGTTGCGATCGTAGGAAAGAGAGCTACCTCCTCATGACCAGTTTGTGAGTGTTTTTCTTTTCTAAATTATAGTTTATCATGTTTAGTGAAATTGATTGATAGATCTTGATTAGGGATAAAAGACGGTAACTATTAATTATTAACTAGTAATTATTGGACACTCATTGAATAGGAATAACCACTACTATTGTACTAGTGATGTAATAATAATAAACACTGTCATAGACAACTCGGACACAGATATCATGACTGTACCGCCACTGACCCACGGACCACTAGGTCACCATGTTAGTGGATACGATCACTTCATGTAATAGCTCACAGTTAAATAACTATCGTCACATGTATTCTGATTCACGATACTTGACGACACTACACTGTCACTAGACATGACTGCTAGACACCATTAGTACATGCACTGATATCCTCCTTACACGGATACCGTAGTTCACTGGATATGGTATGATACACTGACCACTATTATTACCACTATCACATATAGATATGACACGGATTCTTGCTACACATATAACTTCCACTAGTAAACAGATAGACCAATGCACGGACTACCGCATTTCATATTAGGTCATGTCTACATATTACTGTTACACCTACATGTCATGTTTACATATTACTGTTACACCTGCATGTCATGTTTACATAGCCCTGTTACACGTGCATGTCATGTTGACCTATCATTGTTACACATGCATGCCATACTTCCCTGTGACACATGCTTATTACATGTATTATTGTTCCATGTTCCCGTATTCATGATATATGATAGTTTCCTGTTACTGATATGGATATTCCCGATACTGGACATGATATGGATATTCCCGTTACTGGACATAAGTGCTGTTGATATGCGATGTGTGGAACTAAGTGCCACGTGGATCCAAGCCACGGGGGCCACCTCTAGAATCCCACATCTATTGTTCCCGTTTCTCGATATATTGTTCATGTTATCTTGTTCATGTTATATTGTTCCTGATTCCTGTTATATTGTTCTATGCTATCAACAGAGCTCTGGTCCAGTTATCATGTTACCCGTATCATGTACTGTTATTTGTTCTTGTTACACTGGATACTTGACATATCAGATCATAATGATAACTGGGGTATGGGGGAGACTTGACGGTTGATTAGATCTTATCGGGTGATGTACTGGATCCATATTGTTCTCCCACTGCAGGGGATGGTAGTGCTACCTACCAATTGCTCCATGAGCTATTGTTACTTGATTATTGTTCCCCTCTTAGCGGAGGGCTCTGGTCTTAGCAGCCAGGGGTTTGATAAAGGCCGTGATCCCGGGTATGCACGGGATACACTTACCCGATAAGAACTCCTCGACCATGGGTTTCCAATTAACATAATAAAACAGTATACACAATAGTGACGTTAGGAACACTTGTTATTTGGTTACTCTCTCGTTTGGATAATGGTACCCGTAGGCCATTGTCCGGATGGGTTCGACTGGAGTGCGGGCTCTAGTATGAACTGCCAGTGGTATGGGACACTGGAAGAGAGTAATTAAAATATCAGGGGGTACTGATTGCTACTATTGTCTAAATACCATGACTTTGACATGACCTGCCTGCTACATGTTTAGTTGTACTTGTTACTGTTCCTGATCATTTATCTACTATCATGTTACATGTATACATTGCTATTGTTCCTGTTTCTTGTTACACTTTCTTTAGTGCCCTACTACTCATGCACATGTATACTTTGTTACATTACCTGGTATATGTTACACTGTATGTAGTGGCATACTATGCATGTTCTGTCTTGCATATATTTTATGGTTGCAGACATATGCCCATCTGCATGTTCACCTCTATCACGTCACCACTGTCATGTTCATGTCTATTACGTGACCCCTAGACAACATTAGTTAGTATATAAACTGGACACGACTATAGATATGACCTGATAATAACCAGCTAGGTAGTGATGGTATTAAAAGTTGACCTGTTTATATCTTTGCACTGCTTCCATGTTTAACTCTTTCTATTGTTTATATATATCCTTATTATATGGTATCACTATTACAACAGCATGTATTATCTATTACTATTGTGCATTTCCTCCTTCAGTTTTACCACTCACTAGGTCGCTTTCTGACGACCCTGGGTTTGCATGCCCAGATTGGAGATCCGAGTTACCATAGCTTCAGAGAGTGCCTTGGAGTCACATGGGAGATTCCGCATCAGGAATATTCATAGGTATTTTAGTGCTTTATTTCTGTTATCTTATTTATCCTTGTTTTCATATCTGTTATGATCGCTGACCTCTTTTTGCAGGTATTCTTGTACTGCTTTCATGCTGGACCTCAGATCTATATGGAGGTATTGTATTGTACTGAGGCTTAACGTACGCGTGAGCGTGTTTTCACCTCGCGTATGTACGTCGCCATAACGTCTCCGTATCTTTAGGATCGGGGCGTTACACCAGTCTAGAAAAAAAGAGATGCACTAATGTTAATCTCGAGAAAGGAAAGATGTGCACCATACGTAATCTAAAGATATAGCCAAACAATTCTATAAAAAGTTAATTTGTACTTCGGATTCTCCAGCAATAAATCTTCAATTAAATATTTAATTTTTTTACCACTTCCTACCATACTCAACCCTCACCTGTAACAATTATTATTACTATTCATGTTCTTCCACAATATTGACCTTTATATAATACTTGTAACTAATATATTACATCATACCTAAAAAACTATAATTTTGCTCTTCCTTTTCAATTTGATTTCAAAAACTTTCAAAAAAAAATTCATTCTTGAATCATGTCTTCCCCATCTTCTTCCTCTGAACACTCAGAATTCAACTTCAATCAATCCCCCACCGGTCCTTTGTCTTTAGGATATTCTAGTGAATCTGATACCAGTCTGGACTTCACTCCTTTTGACTATCTCACTACATCAAATAATGTATTAACTGATCCTCCTATTCATGATGATAATGAATTTTTCATGTGCGTTAGTGAAGAAGACATTATTCCTCTGCCACTTGACGGAGACATGCTTGATGAAAGCATGTCCTCTGATGCTGTAGGCTCGCTTCCTAGCAACGGGTCAGACGAAGAGCTTGATAGAGACGATCCATTCTGGGAGTTCATCGGTGAAACAAAAAAACCTCAAGATGATGAGGAAATAAGTGATGAAGAGGAAGAGCAGAAGAATGAAGACGATGTATCTGCTTATGATGGTGATAATGACGAGGATTAGGATTTCCTGATCTTCTGATATTCAATTATATTTTGTCTTCTTTTAAAAGCTTTTAATTCTATTTTTTTTGTAAGGTCTCTTTCTCACTATATTAACTTATAAGCTCTTTTAATTACATATCCAAACTGCGACTGCTGCTCTTAAACACTGCGACCATAGTCGCAATCCTACTACGGATGCAATTTATGGTCGCAGTTAATCATTTATCAGTTCCCAATGCGACTTTGGTCGCAATAATGTACTGTTTTGGAGTTCAAAGTAATTAAAGTTATAGTGTATTAACTTTTAAACTGTTTTGGATAACTGAACAGTCACCTAGGAAGTATACAATTTTTGGGAAAAGATAGAAAATATATTTGAGAGATATTCACGTGGTCCGAGAGCTTAAACCTTTTGGAATTCCGGGATTAAATACATATAAAGGGTCATGAGCAAAAGATTAAAAACATACTAAGTTATTTTTTGCTCAAACTCGTTACTCTCACTGTTCCGAAAATACATTCAAAAAATGTCTTCACCATCACCACCGTCTTCACCGGAAAGAAGCCAATCATCAAATGATGATTTTATGTTTAGTTCTGAAACAATGTCTCGCTATGGGTCAGAATCTGAGCTTGATACAGACGACCCTTTCTGGGAGTTCATTGATGAACCAAAACACAAACATGAAGAGGAAGAAAGCGACGATGAGACTGTACCTGAAGAGGAGGAAGAGACAGAAGACGAAAGCGATACAGAAGACGAAAGCATGACTCTTGACGACGAATCTGATTACTATGGTGATGACGACGATTAGAAGTTAAAAAATTGTATTTTGTTTTTCTTTTTAAATATATAAATCTGTTTTCTAAAGTTATTTGTGTGAATTACATTTTTTACTACTATGTATTGGTTGAAATACTGCGACCATGGACGCAGACTTAATAAATACAATGCGACCAAGGTCGCAGTTGCTGCTCTTTAATCTTAATCAACAACAACACTGCTACCTTGGTCGCAGTTTCTGACCGTAGTCTTTATAATATAAACTGCGACCTTGATCGCAGTTGTTGGTGTTTAGTCTTAATAAAATACACAGCGAACTTGGTCGCAGTTGCTGATCTTTACTCTTAATCAACAACATCACTGCGACCTTGGTCGCAGTTGGTGGTATTTATAAATAATCAACAACACTGCGACTTTGGTCGCAGTTGATGAACGCAGTCTTAAAAAAAAAAATCTGCAACCTTGGTCACAGTTTTTTGGTCGCAATGTCGACCCTGGTCGGAGTTGTTTCTGTTTGCACTGTAGTCTTATGCGACCTTGGTCGCAGTGTGGTCTCTGGTCCAAGTTGTTTTGTTGCAATGCATGACTGCGACCAAAGGTCGTAGTTTATTAAAAAACAAATATGCTTTTTATTTATTTTCACGCATTTATCTCCAGGCATGTGAAAATGATAAAAAAAACGATCTCTTATACAATAAGATTGAGTGTTACAATATAGCAGTAGAAAGAAAACTAAACATCAAAAAGAGCCATTGTTGACTAAGAGCAGTGTTGTTATTGAGGTCTTTTTATTTATGTCCAGGCATTTATCTCCAGGCATGTGAAAATGATACAAAACGCTCTCTTATACAATAAGATTGAGTGTTACAATATAGCAGTACAAAGAAGACTAAACATCAAAGAACCAAGAAGACTAAACATCAAAAGAGCCCTTGTTGAATAAGAGCAGTGGTGTTATTGACGTCCCCGTGTACTAAAAAACTGTGGACGTCGAGGACCATGACTTCTTCCCTTGTGGACGAATATCGATCAAGTTCACCGGCCAAAATATTCTCCCACAGGCCCAGCGAACCTGAAAAAGGACAATCAAGCTCTGGGTCTTCTTCGTGCATAGGGTCATTTTCATCCATGGAGGCAGGCCCCTGTTAGAGACTCTGAAGAAGGCGGAAATTCTCAGAGCAATTGCTCTCAAATGAACACAGTCTAATTATGGGCTGTTAAAGGGAGAGGGTGAGCCCTATTTATGGGCAGCCCATAATAACAGCTTCGGGAAACAGCGAATGGTGCGGGTTCATCAACGTAGACTTGACGTTAAAAAGATCTCATAAAATCTTTATGACAGGTCGCGTCTCACGGAGTCAGTCCAAGTCGCATCAGACAACAGACAACTTTTCATTTTTCATTTAGATTCAAAAAAATGACTTAATCCAAAACAACACTTAATAAAACAAGAACACGGCGACCTTGGTCGCTATGCATGTTAATCTAAAGGAAAACACTTACTTAACGTACTGCGACCAAGGTCGCAGTCCATGTAAAGCGACCTAAGACTGCAGTTGCTGGCCATCTTTATCAACAACAACACTGCGACCTTGGTCACATTTAACCATGTACACTGCGACCATCTTTATCCTTAACAACACTGCGACCTTGGTCGCAGTTAATAATTATATTACTTCACCTTAAAAATTTTTAAAATGAAAGGTTGCGACATTGGTTGCAGTTGCTGGACGCAGACTTAATAAATACACTGCGACCTTGGTCGCAGTAGCTGGACTTTAGTCTTACTCAACAACAACATTGCTACCTTGGTCGCAGTTTCTGACCGTAGTCTTAATAAAATAAACTGCGACCTTGATCGCAGTTGTTGCTGTTTAGTCTTAATAAAATACACAGCGACCTTGGTCGCAGTTGCTGGTCTTTACTCTTAATAACAACATCACTGCGACCTTGGTCGCAGTTGGTGGTCTTTATAAATAATCAACAACAACACTGCGACTTTGGTCGCAGTTGATGGCCGCAGTCTTAAAAAAATAATCTCCAATCTTGGTCGCTATTGCTGGTTTTTAGTCTTAATCAACAACAACACTGCGACGATGTGACACGTCACCGCAACAGTTGCTTAGTCGCAGTCTTTGGTCGCAGTGTCGACCCTGGTCACAGTAGTTACTGTTTGCAATGTATCTTATGCGACCTTGGTCGCAGTGTCATCTATGATCATAGTTGTTTTGTTTGCAATGCATGGCTGCGAAAAAGTTCGTAGTTTATTAAAAAAACAAATATGCTTTTTATTTATGTCCAGGCATTTATCTCCAGGCATGTGCAAATGATACAAAACGATCTCTTATACAATAAGATTGAGTGTTACAAATACAGCAGTACAAAAGAAGAATAAAACATCAAAAAAATCCCTTGTTGACTAAGAGCAATCTTCTTCTTGAGGTCTGGTGGCAGCAGAACAATAAGATTGAGTGTTACAAAGAAGACTAAAAATCAAAGTAGCCAGAAGACTAAACATCAAAAAATCCCTTGTTGACTAAGAGAAATCTTCTTCTTGAGGTCTGGTGGCAGCAGAATCAATAAGATTGAGTGTTACAAAGAAGACTAAACATCAAAGTATCCAAGAAGACAAAACATAAAAAGAGCCAAGAAGAGCCCTTGTTGACTACTAAGAGCAATCTTCTCCTGGAGGTCTGGTGGCAGCAGAATCTTTCGTTTATGAACATCTCTTCACCAGAAGGTTATCCAGTGAGCATGGAGTTTCCTCGATGTCACTTCTGGGTAAGAGAGGAGGTTTTTAGACCTCACAGGGAATGCTACCCACCACTATATCCACCACATCCCCCGCCGCCATACACACTCTGACCATCCGTTACCAGCAAGCTTGACTGGTGCATCAAGTCAGAGCAGATCTCGGTGAGGATTAAGTCCTCGTCAGGGATCATGACTTCTTCCCTTGTGAACGACGAGGACCATGACTTCTTCCCTTGTGGACGATGAGGTCTATGGCTTCTTCCCTTGTGGACGAACATCGATCAAGTTCGTCAATAGGGTCATCTTCATCCATGGAGGCAGGCCCCTGTTAGAGACTCTGAAGAAGACGGAAATTCTCAGAGCAATTGCTCTCGAAAGAAAACAGTCTAATTATGGACTGTTAAAGGGAGAGCGTGAGCCCTATTTATAGGCAGCCCATAATAACCATAATTAATGGTTCATTAATCAGAATCGTCGGCATTAATGGTCTCCAACCGCCAGCGCCGGTTTGGCATTAAAAGACATTAACGCCTAAACCCAATGAAGAACCGACGCGTAGACAACCGCTTCGGGAAACAACGAATGGTGCGGGGTTCGTCAACATAGACTTGACGTTAAAAGATCTCATAAAATCTTTATGACAGGTCGCGTCTCACGGACTGACTCCAAGTCGCATCAGACAACAGACAACTTTTCATTTTTCATTTAGATTCAAAAAATGACTTAATCCAAAAAACAACACTTAATAAAACAACACTTACTTAACGTACTGCGACCAAAGTCGCAGTCCACGTAATGCAACCCTAGATTGCAGTTGCTGGCCATCTTCATCAATAACAACACTGCGACCTTGGTCGCATTTAACCATGTACACTGCGACAAAAGACTTTGGCTAAAGTCGCAGTTTAAATGTACAATGCGACCAAAGACTCTGACTACATTATATTCAAAAAAAATAATTACTTAACGTACTGCGACCAAAGTCGCAGTCCATGTAATGCAACCCTAGATTGCAGTTGCTGGCTATCTTTATCAATAACAACACTGCGACCTTGGTCGCATTTCACCATGTACACTGCGACCAAAGACTTTGACTAAGGTCGCAGTTTAAATGTACAATGCGACCAAAGACTCTGACTACATTATATACAAAAAAATTAAACTATAAAGTAGAATTTTATCGCAGGCTGAAAACATTGATCTGAAAAGATTTTATATTTTCAAAAAAAAATTTATCCCAGGCTGAAAAGGAGAAACTACATCTTTCAAAAAAGAGGTAAAGAAATAAGGCGAAAAGTAATTTATATCCTATAAAGAGCAGCAAAATAAAAGGGGGGAAAATAATAATAAACAATAAGGAAAAGTTATCATAAGGGGTATTTGGTAATTTAACTTCTCCCTAAAAGCGGGCCGCAAGTCAGTGAGGTGACAAATCGAGCCACGTCACCGCAGGCTGAGAGAGTACTCTCAGCCCGCGGGCTGATATACATTTTTCTCATATATATATATATATATATATATATATATATATATATATATATATAGGGAGCTGATCCTTTAAGAACGGTTCTCACGAATTTCTGTGAGAACTTTCACGTGGGTCGTCGGATCTGATAGATCAAATCAAATAAAACTAGATCTCTATCAGATCCGACGGCCCACGTGAAAGTTCTCACATGAATTCGTGAGAACCGTTCTTAGGGGATCAACTCACTATATATATATATATATATATATATATATATATATATATATATATATATATATATATATATATATATATATATATATATATATATATATATATATATATATATATATATATATATATATATATAGGGGTTACTGTACCTCAGCCGACGGCTGAGAGAATTTCTCAGCCAGCGGTGACGTGGCTGAATATATGCCACATATCGGTCGCAGAGTGTAAGCGCCAAAAAAATCAAAAAAATCCCGCCTAAAGAATCATGAATCAAATTGACGAAAATACCCCCTTTTTACTTCTAAACTAGCATAAACTCATCCACAAACAAAATTTACCTAAAAAATTTATAATTTACAGAGAATTTTCAGTTGAATATATCTACAGTTATAAAATTCTTAATTCTACTACATCGAAAATATAATAGAAGAAATTTGGATCAAGATAATGTGAAATAAACAGCAGCATTGAAAAGTAAAAAACATGTTTGAAACATAAAAAAACTGTTATTTTTTATTTAATTTTTTTATTATTTTATTTCGTGTTATTTTCAACTCATATAGGTTTAATAAAAGAAACTGAATGAATAGAAAATGAAATTTAATTCGGGGCAACCGTATATTGATTTTTCTATTACAAATGTACAGTGTAAAAAATAATGAAATACAATGGTTAATTATTTCGCATTCCTTATCCATAAAAAATTCATAACAGACGAAACATGATATCGTTCAGCACTCCGACGACAGACGCTGTCTTTTTTCACATGCCTTATGTAACAGAATTCTGACCGTTTTATAAAGTCTGCGATCATAGTCGCAGTCATAGTATAATAAAACTTTCGAACATTGCGACCATGGTCGCATACATAATATAATATAACTTTCAATTGTATACTATGACTGCGAGACTAGTCGCAGTCATAGTATAACAAAACTTTCTATCACTGCGACCATGGTCGCAGACTTAATATAATATAACTTTCAATTTTATATCACGTCAGCGACCCTAGTCGCATTCCTTATTCGCATAAAAATAACAGACGAAATATGCTATCGTTCAGCACTGCGACCTCGTTCAGCACTGCGACCACAGTCGCTATCTTTTTTCGCATGCCTTATGTAACAGATTTTTGATAATTTTACAAAGTAGATTAGCCATGTGACCCTGAGATCAGTCCGCGTATATCACATCTTATAAAATACTATATTAATTACTCTGAATTAAATGAAGTAATTAATATTCTATCTACCATGATACAACAACAGTCTCGAAAAAAGAGATGCACTAATATTAATCTCAATAAAGGAAAGATGTGCACCATACGTAATCTAAAGATATAGGAAAAACATTCTATAAAAAGTTAATTTGTACTTCACGTAGTAAACCTCTGGAAAAAAGGAACTTTTCGGATTCTCCCGCTATAACTCTTCAATTAAATATTTAATTTTTTTTTACCACTTCTTCTAATACTCAACCGTCACCTATAACAATTATTATTACTATTCATGTTCTTTCACATTATTGACTTTTTTATAGTGTTTGTAACTAATATATTATCTCATATCTAAAAACTATATTTTTGCTCTTCCTTTTCAATTTGATTTCAAAAACTTCTAGAAAACAATTCATTCTTGAATCATGTCTTCCCCATCTTCTTCCTCTGAACACTCAGATTTCAACTTCAATCATTCACTCACCGGTCCTCTTTCTTCAGGGTATTCTAGTGAATCTGATACCAGTCTGGACTTCACTCCTTTTGACTATCTCACTACATCAAATAATATTTTATTTGATCCTCCTCATGATGAGGATGATGAAGTTTTCATGGGGCTTAGTGAGGAGGAAATTATTCCTCTGCCACTTGACAGAGATATGCTTGATGAAAGCATGTCCTCTGATGCTGGAGGCTCGCTTTCTTTGAGCATATCTTTAACAGGTTCTTCTCGACACGGATCGGACGAAGAGCTTGATAGAGACGATCCATTCTGGGAGTTTATCGATGAATCGAAAAACCCTCAAAAGAGGAAGATGATGAGAAAATAAGTGATGAACAGGAAGACGAGGAGAATGAAGACGACGAATCTGCTTATGATGGTGATGACGACGAGGATTAGGATTTCCTAATCTTCTGATATTCAACGTTATTTTGTCTTCTTTTAAGAGCTTTTAATGCTCTTTTTTTGTAAGGTCTCTTTCTGACCATATTATGTTATAAATAAAATTTACTTCTATCTGTAAAATAATCTTTCATATTTTTAAAATACATATAAAGAATACCGTATAGTTATTATTTCTGCATATTATCTGCGATAATGGTCACAGTATTCATATAATAATTACATATGAAACTGTGACCACGGTCGCTGTCCAGTCATAAACAGTTTGATCGTTTTGCATTCAATAAAGTTAAAAACAGCTACCATGGTCGCAATCTAAAATTAAACTATATAAACAGATAATACTGCAAACATGATCGCAATCCTCTCAAATCAGTATATTTCACTGTATATTTCACTGTATATCACAAATTAGAAAACTGCGACTGCTGTCGTTAAACACTGCGACCATAGTCGCAGTCCTACTTCGCATGCAATAAGTAAAAAAAATTCGTAGTTTATAGGCGGTTGAGACAACAGTTACAGTGAAGAGCAAATATATAAAATCATACGTAAACTGCGACTATAGTTACAGTCCTTAGTCACCGTTATTACATTTAACCTAGCAAAAAATTCATCCACAAAAAATGCTGTCGTGAGTACTGCGACCATAGTCGCAGTCCTTGATCGCATGCAATATGTAAAAAAAAAAATTAATAGTTTATAGGCGGCTGAGATAACAGTCACAGTGAAGAACAAATATATAAAATAATACGTAAACTGCGATTATAGTATCAGTTCTTAGTCACCGTTATTACATTTAACCTAGCAAAAAAAAACGTCCATGACATGCTCTCGTTAATCACTACGATCATAGTCGCAGTCCTTGTCCGCATTCAATATGTAAAAAAAAAAAAATTTATGCATTACATGCGAAAAAAAGTAAACTACGACTATATTCAAAATCAGTAAATTATATAATATCTGCGTAAACAAAAAAATTAATAAAGAAGCATTCAAATTAGTTTCGTGATTTAATGAAGTTGGTCGCAGTTTGACCGTAATTATAAAAGATAATTCTGACAATATTGACTAACGTCAGAAATATAAAAAAATAATAAACTATACAGATCCACTATCTTTTACCGCATGGGTCCATGCATTTAGTAATTTCAACTGTTTCAATAGGCGGGGCGTCCTTTCTAGTGTGGTTAATAATGTGCCATGTCACCGCAGGCTGAGAGGGTCTCTCAGCCGTCGGCTGATATACATTTTTCTCATATATATATATATATATATATATATATATATATATATATATATATATATATATATATATATATATATATATATATATATATATATATATATATATCATGGATAAGGTTCCCTCTCCACCATAATGACAATCTCTTTCTTGGAGGCCTCTCATCTCCTCTAAGGATAAAGAAGAGAACTTGGGGGCTGAAATAAGAATTCTCTCTCTCAACTCCGGCGTCCTCAAGATCGTGCAACTTTCGGCATCCCTTTCGTGATGGAATCAGGTATGCCTAAAACTCTCCTTCCTTTTGATCATGATAAAGAGGCTATCCATGTATGAGATCTTGTATTGAATAAAATTTAGATCTAACAATTGATATCAGATCCTCCTCTTTATCGGATCATCAGGATATAAAGTAAAAAATCTTTTGATCTCGATCTATGAAAATTATGTATCTCTTTGTTTAATTCAATAAAGTTTATTTTTGTGTCTCAAATAATTGAATTAAATTGGAGATGATAAATTGAATAATGTATATATTTTTCAAAATTTTTCTGTGTTATTATTATTTTTAATTCTGTTTTTTGTTTAAATAAACAGAAATTAAAAAAAAACACAACAATATAGCAGGCGCCATGCAGGCGTCTGCGTGAATTATCTGCCTACATGCCCATGCATGTAGGCGGCCCATGGTGGAAATAAAGAAAGAAAGAAAAATAAAAAGGAATTTGGTTAATTATTTTGGGTTTCATGAATTAATTTAGATTATGAGATTATCTAGGATTCTGATTTTTAGAGATAGAATTTTACTCTAGTAAGGAAACCTACTCCTAATTAATCTCATATTTAATTTCAATTGGGATTGTTGAGATTGATTTGGGTATTATGATTGAGATATAATTCTAGTCTATTCAAGGTATTTTGGGTAGAATTCTACTCAAATAAAGAGACCTAATCCCAATCAATCTCACATTAAGCTAATTGGGTTTTATCCAGTTTATTTAAACACGGCCCAATAAGAAAGGAAACCAATAACTTAACCATTGTGGGTCGGGTCTGATTCAGACCCGATGTAGCACCCCGTTCCCGGGAGACGTACCCAGATATGTGTCCCGATTTTTTTGATTGTATTGTTTCAATTTTCTTCCAATATTTGTTTTTGAGTTGTGATTTCTTATGTTATTTGGTATCGGATCTGGATTCTCAGTCTTAGAGTCAGCCCTGGCCTGCATCGAGAACCTGGTACCAGCATGCTGCCTGATTTGACCTTTCTGGTAGTCCGATTTGACCGATTTTAGTTTCAAATATCATTTTCTAATATTTTAAATTTTCATGATTTTCTAAAATTTTTCAGAATTATTTACAAAATCTTCAAAACCGGTGTCGATCTACATCGTTGATCGATTCCCGAATTTTTAGTTTTCAAATGGAGTTAATTTTTAGAAATGACTTTCACATTACTTCTTAGAATCACATTTTCTATCTAAATACATTTTTGGGATTTTTCTAAATTTATCAAAATTTGACTGATTCTCATGTCGACCGTCATCGCTGAAAGATTTCAGAATTTTTAATTTGAAAACTAAATTAAATTTCTTGAATCTGATTTCACCAGGCATCTTAAAATAATATTTTCTATTTTTGAGAATTTTTCGGAGCGATTTTGAAACAGTAAAATTTTACCCTATTTAAATAATAATATTATTTTCCCTTCTTTTCTTTTCTTGCTTTTTCTATCTCCACTCCTCTACTTTATACTCCCAAGTTATCCTATTAAATTAGTTATTTAACAATATATTTATTCATTAATTTTCCCTATTTTTCTTTCTTTTCTTTATTTTTTTTTTTCCTTTCTTTCTTTTCTTTTCTTCTTTTTCTTCTTTTCTTGTTCTCCTTCTCTCTCCCCTTACCCACTCCCATGTCGACCCATGACCTGCACAGCAGCTGCTGCTGCAACTCCAGCAGCAGCAGAGCCATCCCCCCATTCCCTCTCCCATTCTTTCCCTCTCCTTTTCCTTCTTTTAAATATTCTTTCTTTCTTTCCTTTATTCTTCTCCATATTCTCCATTTCATCTCTCCTACCAACCCACTCTCTCACTCCCCTCAACCACCGCTGGCTCCACCCTCACCGCCGCACAGCGCCGCCCCTAGCCGCTGGCGCCGCCTCCTCAAACTCCCCACTTCCATCATCTCCAAAATCCATCTCGTTTTCTCCAATTTCCCCAAAACCCAACACATCTTCTTCTTCTTCTCCAAATCCCACCACCAATTCCACCCAAATCCTCCACTCCAACCACCCCACCACCATCTCCTCCTCCTCAACTCCCCACAGCCACCATCAACCACCACAACCACCACCACCACCATCAACCACCACCACCACCAACACAAACAACAACAACACCAACCACACTAACATCAAATTCAACCCCTCCTCCACCTTAGGGGCGCCGCCCCCTCCTCGCTGGCCGCCCTCCGGCGGCGGCGGCGGCTCCCAGGCCGTCGACCACCTCTTCCCTCCCCTCTCCTTCTTCTTTTCTTCTTTCTTTCTTTCTTTTATTTCTTTCCTTTTTCTTCTTTCCACTTTTACCCCAACTTTAATCCCCTAATTACCTCTCCATATTTTCCAACATACCCCTCTCCTTTATTTCTTTATTTCTTTCTTTCCTTTTTTCCACTTTTCCTTTTTCTCTTTTTTAAAAAACAATTCCAACAAACTCTTTCTCTTTCTCTCTAACTAATCCTCTCTCTCTCCTCCCTTATTCTCTTTAATATATATTTATATATATAATTATATTATATTATATATGGTATGGATTAGTAGCTTGCTCGCACGTGTTCGTGAATTTCTCGGATATTACTCGGTATTCCATTCCGATTTTAGGCGAGTACATTTCTTGTGTTGCTTTATGCTTTATTACCATCGTTACATGCCTCATAATCATTATCCTTCTTTTTAATTCATGATGTCTCGTTATGCGAGTACAGTTTTCTCTTGAACAAGCATCTATTTTATTTTGGCCGAGTACTTTTCTTTTGTTGTTTCATGCCTTGTTACTACCGTTACATGCCTAACAATTGCTACTGTAGTTTTTAGTACATGATACATCGCTATACGAGTTAATATATGATGTTGTACTATGTATTCTCACTGGTACTTGACATGTTATCACTTGACACTTGATACTTGACACATGATATCTGACACCCGTACTTGACATGTTAATACTTGACACTTGATCTCTGACACTTGATATCTGACACCGGTACTTGCCATGTTATCACTTGACACTTGATACCTGACACTTGATATCTGACAGCGGCATTGATATGTTATACTTGACACTTGATCTCTGGCACTTGATATCTGACACCAACACTGATATGTTTACACTTGACACCTGATAATTGACACTTGATATCTGGTACCGGTACTTGACATATTATTACTTGACACCTGATGCTTGACACTTGATATCTGACACTGGTACTTGACATGTTATTACTTGACGCCTGATACTTGACACTTGATATCTGACACCAGTACTTGACATGTTATATTTAACACTTGATATCTGACACCAGTACTTGACATGTTATACTTGACACTTGATATCTGAAATCGGTACTTGACATGTTATCACTTGACACCTGATACCTGACACCTGATATATGACACTTGACGATTGACATGCTATCACTCACTTGACATGCTTTCACATGGTACTAGTATACTTGACGTGATATTGTGACACCTGACTGGATACTATTACACCTGATACTTGTATTACATGGCATATTCATGACTATCACTTTTACGGGGACTTGACATGATTATTGTACTGTTACCAGACCTCTGGTACTCCTGAGCTCCTATACTCCTGAACTCCTGTATCCCCTGTACTCATGTCCCCTGCACTGTTCTCTTGTTAATAGCACAGTCATACTGTCGTCCGGCAGAGTATGCCTGGAGTCGGGATGACGAGGATGTATCCCACGATCGTGCTAGCGTCCCGCGGATCCTGAATAGAACTAAATGCCACATAGAGCAAAGTGTCACACCACACACGTGGTGAGGGCCACCTCTTGAATCTGTGGGGGCCACCTCTAGAATCCATTCCCCACACAGAGCAAAGTGCCACACCACACACGTGGTGGGGGCCACCGCTTGAGTCTGTGGGGGCCACCTCCTGAATCTGTGGGGCTGCCTCCTGAATCAACCCTTAGAGCAAAGTGCCACATGGAGCAAAGTGCCACACCACACACGTGGTGGGGGCCACCTCTTGAATCTGTGTGGCTACTTCCTCCCTCCTGCATGTGCCGCCTGGTATTAGCATGATAAACATTCTCAGTGCCTATTAACACACACACATACCTGTATAATGATAACGCTTGGAGCATATGTTATCTGGTCTCTCCCCTATTCGAATAATGGTACCCGCGTATCGGAGTTCAGATGAGTTCTACTGGAAGTGCGGGCTCCAGCGTGAACTGTCGGTGTTGTGGGACGCCGGTGGGAAAGGGACAAGAATAACATAAGAACGTAACAACAAAACAGTAATAATATTAGGAACGTGTGATATTTGGTCTCTCCTTTGTTCGGGTCCTGGTACTCACATATCAAACCCGAGTAAGTTCTACTAGAGTGTGAATACTAGTATGGACTACAAGTGATGCGAAGCGCTGGTAGGGAGGCGATTGAAATATTAAAAACGGTACTGATTATTATTATTGAGTAACTTAAAATGCAATACCTTTATATTCTCAGTTAGTGATGAATCATTTAATCAGATATTATGCCCTGAGTTGACATCCTGTTTTATGACATTTGATTTATGTGACACAATGATTACTACTGACACACTCTAGTTCTATTACTCTGAGGGCAACTCAAGTTGTATGAACTCAGATGATGGCAATCTAGGATATGTGGTATATAAATGAGGGTTTCATTATTTGAATTATCCCCTTGACGTATCGACCCCGTGAATCCATAATCTGAGCTTATACAACTAGTTTTGTCCATACTTGTATTTATCGCATATTTAATGTATTTATCACATGTTTATTTGTACTTAAGCTCTGACACTGTTTTATATGCACGTTTTCTGATTCAGACTTATCGATGTACCTGTATTTACTTCATTTCGGATTGAATGTTGTTCTTTAATTTTTTTACATTACTTGTCACTATCTGTACCTGCATGCCTGAACCACATCACCTGATCATGTACACGTGTGACTGCCTGATATGCACGCCACTTGGCTTTATCATATGTACTCGCGGGGTTGCATCTGACAATCCTGAATTCTCATGTTCAGATCCTAGAGACCGGACTATGGTGGCCTTGTTGTAGCTGATCAGAGTGCACAGCAGATCCTTCCGTGGCGACCAGAGTGTAGCAGAATCTTGGACATCGCCTCAGCTCTTCCTCTCAGCTCTTCTCCTGATTGGCTCTAGAGGCCCCTCTTACTGCTCGTGAGCACCTCTCAGCTTTTGTTATGTATGTCTCTCCGTATTGTACTTTTGTATTTTCTAGTGATGTAATATTCCTGTAATATTGTGTCACTCTCTATGATAATCATGTACTTGTACTTTTCTGTTGGAATGTATATTACCACTGTGATTTTGCACTCTGATTCTTACTTGTACTGATGCTTAGAGCATATACGTAAGGGTATTTCTGACCTGCGTATATACGTCGCAGTGACATCTCCGTACCCGCGGGGTAGGGGCTGAAAACACACCTAGAGGGGGGGTGAATAGGTGTATGTGCTAATCTAGAAACTAAATGCTCTAAATGCGGAAGCTTAAAAACTATTCTTGCAACACACTTAGTACAACACACAAGTGTAGCCGAATTTCCCGTGAAGGGCTCTGTACTAACTCCTCTTGATTCCCCTAAATATGGGTTGAGGTGCTATATGAAGCTCTTGTGGTTAAGTACAAGTGAGGCACACACACAAGCAAGCCAAGCATATAAGGATGAACAATATAAAAGATGCAAGGCAACACAAGCAATATATGATATGAATGAAGAATGATGCTTTGCACAAATGTAAGAGAGAGAGAGTTAGAGAGACAAGTGGATCAAACGCTAACAACAAGATATGTTTCGAGGTTCGAGCCCCTAGCTCTACATCCCCGCCTACACCACCGTGTAGGATTTCCAATCCACTATCTCCCACCGAGGGAACCTTCACCGAGAAGGATTTGTTACAACAATAGGAGTACCAAACTCCTCTCTCAAACACCGCCTCACAACCGAGGTATAGGCCCGTAGCCAAACAACAACAACCAACACCTCTACCGAAGAGGGTTTACAAACCAAACTCCACCTCTCACTAGAGGGAGCAAACCAACCAACTCAACCTCTACCAAAGAGGGAGCAAACCAATCACCCGATCAACCTCTACCAAAGAGGGATACAACAAAAGTAAGGGTGTTTACAATAAGTGGTTTCTTTCAACCACAAACAATCTCTCTTTTTCCACAAAACAAGATCCTAATAGATTAGGATAGATGATAAGCTCAAGTGTGAAAAACTAGGTGTTTGGAAAACAAAGACTCAAAGAAAAATACTTGGGAAAACTCTTGTAAAAGATAGAAAATGAAAGCCAAGACAAATCTCCCAAAATTCTCTTTTCTTTGATTTTTCCAAAAACCTAAAACAAATAAGATTGGAAGTTTAAAGCCCAAAAACACTTTTGAAAACTTGTTTTAAACTCTGGGAAACTGTAATTTTTTTCTCTTGTAAAAACCTTGGCCAAAATCCCAAAGGAATGGGGTTTATATAGGCCAAAACCAGAAACTAGCCGTTAGGCTGATCTGGCAGCCTGACAGGCCTAGCGGTCGGCCGGCCGGCCGACCGCCAACGGTCAGAAATATGACCGTTGGGCAATCTCGGTCGACCGCCCGGCCGACCCCCAGAAACAGAGAGCAGAGCTCTCTGGTACGGTCGGCCGACCGTCCCTGTGTCTGCCAAACGTGCACAAGCTTGTGCACGTCGGTCGACCCCAAGGGTCGACCGGCCTATGGTGCGGTCGACCCGTGCGGTCGGCCGACCTGGCCTGTCAGCCACTGTTCTGGGACATAAACACATGTAAAAAATATTTCTAAAAATCTTTTAAGTCTTTGTAAAAATACCCAAAAATAGTTTTATCATTTTGCATTGATATATAAACATGTGGTAAAAAGTTTAGCTCAAATATCAAGCATATGAAATCATTTTTGTTTCTTAACATTTTTACCAAAACCAAAACATGTATTTTTATCAAACTTGGATTTTTCAATACATGAATAGGAAAGTCAAAATAAGTTTGTTTAAAAATTAAGCATGTATGTATAGAATGAAACAACTATACATATATCAATTTAAACTTGTTTTGATCAACTATTCGTGAAAACCAAAAACCAAACATAAAACGTGTGTGTTATGTGCACTTAAGCATATCAACTATACTAAACTTTACAAATGGATCTAAACACACTATCTAAACTAGGATACCTAAGTCTTCTTGACGATCTCCATCTTCAAGTAGACCCGATCCAAAACTCCATCCATGGGCTAGGCAATGTGTGATCTTGAAGCTTGAGCCCTGGAATCACTTGTGAAGCTTCCAAACATCTCTTGTTGAAGCTATCACCAAACTAACATCTTGTTATAAGATCTGAGACTAAAAACACAAGATTATTAGTAAACATAACTCCATGAGTTAATCATCATCAAAACTAGGGTGGAAGGCCTTTGGGCCAACAATCTCCCCCTTTTTGATGATAACAAAACTCATGGAGTTATATATGCATGGATTAAAGTTAAGCTTCAAAGAAACTCCCCCTTAACTCATGCATAAACAAATAAACATAATAAATATGCAATGAATGGCAATTCATTAGATCATGCATGAAAAACAATAAACCAAAACATGTAAAACATGTTCTAGGCTCTAGATACCAATGAAATATTCACAATAAACATGTTCTAGATACCAATTAAAATCATAATATATGCAAAAACATAAGCATGCATATAAACTCAAAATCTTTCTCCCCCTTTTTGTCAATCATCAACAAAGGGGTAAAAACAAAATCGAAACATAAACAAATTCTTCTATCAACAAAACATGTTCTAGACACCAATGAAATGTGAAAGGTGCTCTAGATACCAATTAAATGAATAAAATTTTTCCTTTTTTTTTTAAATAAGTGCATACAAAGACATGCATATAAATCCAAATCCTTCTCCCCCTTTTTGTTCTATAACACAAATGATGTAAATAAGGGGTAAATAACAAATCATAAGATGTACACTCAATTAAGATACCAAATGAAACTTATATGTCAATGAAGTACATCTTGATACCAATTGAAAATGAACATAAAACAATCAATAAGTGATATATGCGATATACATTCATGAAGAGGAAGACGCTAAGTTAACTTCCCTACACATATGCATTACATGAAGAAGGGATGATAAGCCCCAATTCACATAACACATATTATGTAATGCATAAGGAGAGATGTGAAGCTCCCCCTACACACGTGTACCACATAAAGAAGAGTTGTTAAGCTCCTCAATATAAGATACACTCAACATGAATCTATATGTAGAAGAGATGTTAAACTCTCCTTGCATATAGGCAATGTAAATCAAAACTTTTGAATATTTCTTAAAACAAAATTTTTAGATACCAACTTAAAATATAAACATCTTGATATCAAAAGATAGTATTTTTCCTTTTAAGCCATATAAACAATTTTGATATCATAAAGTAAAGGAGTGGGAATCAAATACTAATTGAAATATGAAAGTCAAATCTTCTCCCCCTTTATGAAATACAAACTAAAACAATGCGTAGGCTTGATACCAATTTAAAAGTAATCAATTGAAATAGGATAATCATTAAGGTTTTCAAGCTTAGCATAAACAAATATTTGTGCTCTAAGATATAGGAATATAGTAGGCACAAATAAAACATATATGTATGAAAAAAATAGATACCAATAGACATTGATACCATTGAAATGAAAGCATACATACATAAACACATATGAGTATACAAAAGAATCAAGATTGATACCAATTGAAAGAGTTCGATGATACCAATTGACATAACAATAAAAGCATGGTATAATTCATATCAAGATGAAGAATATGAACTAGTTAAAATGAAAATTTTGTTAACTAGTACGAAATCCTTCAAGTAAGGAATAAACTAAGAATAATTTTCATAAAACACATGTAAATCACATAGCACTTAAAAACACTCAATATTCAATAAAGTCCATACATGCTCATGAAAACATACTCATGAGAAATATTTTAAAAGATGATGAGTGTACAAGTAATGTGTGACATGGCATTATGAAATTTCCAATTAAGCTCAAAATTCCTTGAAACAATCATCAAAATTATTTAATCTTCAAGGTATATGTATGTCTTATACAAACTAAAGCATACATACATATCCAAAACACAACGAGTCCACAAAATATATGCATTAAGGCACGTGGCTCAAAAAGGATGTATATGTATAATAATAATTTGAATAAAATAGACATATACATGAAGTTAAACAAATAAACACGAAATCAAGAAAAACTAAATTTTCACCAAAACAAATTTCATTTCAAGGTATATGTATGAATTGTCAACACAATAAGTATACATACATATCCCTAAACACAATTGAGTCCATATATATAGATTTGCATGAAAGGCAAATGACTCAAAGGGTATACATGTATAGCTTAAGATTTGGCAAAATGCACATATACATGAAATGTAAAACACATGATCTACAAAACAAATCCAAAATGGGAATACAAGTTTAAAATGTATGAATCATCAAAACTAGACTATACTAGCACATCTAATGGGTTCAAATAAGCATTCAAGCTCAAACATATATAGATTTATTTGTGGCCCACTATATGCACAAGTATATACCTAGTTTTAATGAAAACTAACATCTAAACAAGTAATCTTAACATGAAGCATCAAAACACGATAAAAATTAACATGATAAACATAAACATGATTATTATGAATATCCACATGTTATTAGATTCATGATGTACATGATAGCTAAGCTATGGTGAGAACACAAAATAATAGACCATATTAAACATGGGTGTCTCAAATTGCTATACATGTATGTCAAGGATCTAATAATCATGGCATTCATAATAATCTATAAACAACAAACATGCTATAAACAATGAAATGAAAAGCATGTAAACAATAATTAGGAGTTATGAATCGTTACCAAAACCTAGAAGGCAACTCTCCTTGTCTCCAAAACATGGCGGTCCTCTCCACCAAACATCCCTTGAAAGTGATGCATCCAATTGATTTCCTTTAAGTACGGAACGCATCCACTCCAAGGTACCGCTACTCTCACGTCATGTGAGAGCCCACACCTACATCAAAAATAGGAGGGGTGGTCTTTGGTACCCATACTCTTTTGGGTCCATGGGGGTTAGTACCTTCTCTAACCCAAACAAATTTATTTGCTAAATTTGAAGTATGTATTCTATCATAACAAAATTTAGCAAGGTGGCCCTTACGTCCACAATGTGTACAAGTGTACACATGAGCATACATGTGATGGGTGTGTCCGTGAGGAGCATGTGTATGCCGTGTAGGGTGTGCATGAATAGATGTAACTTGTTTCTTTCGAAACAAAGTTTCCAAACGTGTATGACTCACTACACATTGGCTCAAAGTGGAGCCCAAACTATCAACACTCTTCTTCAAAACATTTATATCATTATCAATCAAGGAAGAAGTGTGGCATGCAATAGGTGATGTGTGAGATACTACCCTAGCATGGCAAACATGAGCATCAATCCTATTTTGCAAAACTTTATTTTTCTTTAAACAAACATTTAAATCATTAGAAATGGAGATTATTTTATTTTTCAAAGCAACATTCTCCTTTAAAATAAAATCAACTTTTGAAGACAAATTTTCATTTTTCTTTAAAATTGATTCAAAATCATTTTTATTTTTCAAAAATTTATTTTCTTTTAGCGCAAGGTCTAGTTGAGATCTTAATGAATCCCTTTCATTATAGACCTCAACCTTCTCTTGCAAAACATTGTTAAGTCTAGAATGCAAACTTATATTTTCTTTTTCAAGACCTAGACTTTTCTTTTTCAAAATCTTATATTTTTCAATCAATTTTTCACAAACAATTGATAGTTCTTCATTTAAAGCATGGGCATCAATATGATCATCACATGAAGAACTAGAATCTAAACTATCTAGTTGAGTTTCCGAATGTACCTCAAGGGAGTCATTCCCTTGGACCATTAAGCATTGAGAATCGGATTCTCCACTAGACTCCTCCGGTTGATTTGGCAATTGAAGCTTGGAGGTGGTGGTTGTTGTCAACATGTTCCACACTGCAAATGCGGAATCAAAGTTAGAAGCAAGCATAAGATATTCTTTATTTAATGTGCTTCTAATTGCCTCAAGGGCTTGTGCATTGGCCCCTATATGATTACGATTTTCAAGATAGCATTTCTTATTAGCCGCAAGAAAAACATGTAATCCTAGGGTTTGTAGGTAAATGGACATCCTAGTCTTCCAAACAAGAATGTTGGAAGCATCATACATAGGTGGGGTCATGAAGTCCATGGTAAACTATATGTGTGTAAACAAGCAAATGCAAACAATAGATTAGCAAACAAATGGATCTCACTCCTAGGATGTTAAGCCTAAATATCAGGAGCGTAGGCTCTGATACTAATTGAAAACACACCTAGAGGGGGGGGGGGTGAATAGGTGTATGTGCTAATCTAGAAACTAAATGCTCTAAATGCGGAAGCTTAAAAACTATTCTTGCAACACACTTAGTACAACACACAAGTGTAGCCGAATTCCCCGTGAAGGGCTCTGGACTAACTCCTCTTGATTCCCCTAAATATGGGTTGAGGTGCTATATGAAGCTCTTGTGGTTAAGTACAAGTGAGGCACACACACAAGCAAGCCAAGCATATAAGGATGAACAATATAAAAGATGCAAGGCAACACAAGCAATATATGATATGAATGAAGAATGATGCTTTGCACAAATGTAAAGAGAGAGAGTTAGAGAGACAAGTGGATCAAACGCTAACAACAAAATATGTTTCGAGGTTCGAGCCCCTAGCTCTACATCCCCGCCTACACCACCGTGTAGGATTTCCAATCCACTATCTCCCACCGAGGGAACCTTCACCGAGAAGGATTTGTTACAACAATAGGAGTACCAAACTCCTCTCTCAAACACCGCCTCACAACCGAGGGATAGGCCCGTAGCCAAACAACAACGACCAACACCTCTACCGAAGAGGGTTTACAAACCAAACTCCACCTCTCACTAGAGGGAGCAAACCAACCAACTCAACCTCTACCAAAGAGGGAGCAAACCAATCACCCGATCAACCTCTACCAAAGAGGGATACAACAAAAGCAAGGGTGTTTACAATAAGTGGTTTCTTTCAACCACAAACAATCTCTCTTTTTCCACAAAACAAGATCCTAATAGATTACGATAGATGATAAGCTCAAGTGTGGAAAACTAGGTGTTTGAAAAATAAAGACTCAAAGAAAAATACTTGAGAAAACTCTTGTAAAAGATAGAAAATGAAAGCCAAGACAAATCTCCCAAAATTCTCTTTTCTTTGATTTTTCCAAAAACCTAAAACAAATAAGATTGGAAGTTTAAAACCCAAAAACACTTTTGAAAACTTGTTTTAAACTCTGGGGAAACTGTAATTTTTTTCTCTTGTAAAAACCTTGGCCAAAATCCTAAAGGAATGGGGTTTATATAGGCCAAAACCAGAAACTAGCCGTTAGGCTGATCTGGCAGCCTGACAGGCCTATAGCGGTCGGCCGGCCGGCCGACCGCCAACGGTCAGAAATATGACCGTTGGGCAATCTCGGTCGACCGCCCGGCCGACCCCCAGAAACAGAGAGCAGAGCTCTCTGGTACGGTCGGCCGCCCGGCCGACCGTCCCTGTGTCTGCCAAACGTGCACAAGCTTGTGCACGTCGGTCGACCCCAAGGGTCGACCGACCTATGGTGCGGTCGACCCGTGCGGTCGGCCGACCTGGCCTGTCAACCACTGTTCTGGGACAAAAACACATGTAAAAATATTTCTAAAAATCTTTTAAGTCTTTGTAAAAATACCCAAAAATAGTTTTATCATTTTGCATTGATATATAAACATGTGGTAAAAAGTTTAGCTCAAATATCAAGCATATGAAACCATTTTTGTTTCTTAACATTTTTACCAAAAATCAAAACATGTATTTTTATCAAACTTAGATTTTTCAATACATGAATAGGAAAGTCAAAATAAGTTTGTTTAAAAATTAAGCATGTATGTATAGAATGAAACAACTATACATATATCAATTTAAACTTGTTTTGATCAACTATTCATGAAAACCAAAAACCAAACATAAAACGTGTGTGTTATGTGCACTTGAGCATATCAACTATACTAAACTTTACAAATGGATCTAAACACACTATCTAAACTAGGATACCTAAGTCTTCTTGACGATCTCCATCTTCAAGTAGACCCGATCCAAAACTCCATCCATGGGCTAGGCAATGTGTGATCTTGAAGTTTGAGCCCTGGAATCACTTGTGAAGCTTCCAAACACCTCTTGTTGAAGCTATCACCAAACTAACATCTTGTTATAAGATCTGAGACTAAAAACACAAGATTATTAGTAAACATAACTCCATGAGTTAATCATCATCAAAACTAGGGTGGAAGGCCTTTGGGCCAACAGGGGCGTCACACCTGATAAGCACTGCAGACCCGTTTTGCCAATAGAAACTTCAACTAGCCATTACGGGCTCATCCGACCTCTGTTTTGGGCATGTAAACAGCCGTTTCGAAGCTATTGACGAGCACTACAGTATTACATGCACAAGATGTGACAAAACAGTAGTTAGTTGACATAAAGAAGGCATTGAAGTGTTTGTTAACCATGGTTATGTACACCCTTTCATGCTTTCGCTTCATCAATATTTATATTATTGCTTATATTATTCTAGCATGATGAATATTGATGTTTACTATAGTAGATAACACACAGATAAAGATATATACATGTTCAAGTTAAATAATCTATAAAAGAGCTTATTTAATTGCGTATGTAGTTCATGCGGACAATAGCTAGACCAAAGGAAGACTATAGTTTGGCCGAATTATGTATGACTTTGGATACTTGATGTGGGTAATGCAATAGGAGACCTTGGTATGTGGTAATCGGCCCAAAGGAAGGTTGTCACACTATAGGCCCAATTGCATTACCCTCATCAACTAGTCTGATGGCGGAACAAGAATCTATGTGTGTAAATTTGTGTGCCCATGCGTGTGGCAATCGGCCCAAAGGAAGGTTGTCATTATGGCCGGGTCATTACATATATTATATGGTCAATATAAATTACTTAAACTTTGGGACCAATTCTATAAAGTGACAGTCGGCCCAAAGGAAGGTTGTTCTCTTACATAGGACCTAGACTTTAGGGTATCTATATTGGACCAGTACAGTGTTGGCATATAGAGACACAACTTATTCTGAAAGTTTGGCTGGCAGCTCTATCGGTTAAACTAGTTGCATTTTCTGAAATTCATTTCATTTATGGCTATTACAGTAGAATTTTGTTAAATATAATGTTTATGTTAAATTGATGAGAAATTGTACACTTGTGTAGTTTAAATTGAATGGTACAAACTTTAAGAAGTGGTAAGACCTTGTAAAAAAAAATCATTCTTGGATTCATGGACCTACACTACACCTTAAGGACTGATGGACCCCTACTATAACTAACAAAAATTCAATTAAAGAAAAGGTCAATTATGACAAGTGAGAGATGAAATCACCTAGGGGGGTGAATAGGTGACTAGCTAATCTAATGATGAATTAATACGGAATTAAAACTTTTAAAGCAAACTAAAAACTATTAAACTAAATACACAAGGTATAACCTAAGAGTGTAGCCGAATTCTCGGTGACGGGCTCTGGACTATCTCCTCAAGCTTCCTCTAGATAAGAGTTGAGGTGCCGCTATGGCTCTCTTGGTTGAATACAAGAGTGAGCAAACAATCCCCAAGCATATATCAATTTAAGTACAAGTATATCAAGCAAGTAATGAATATGAACAATAAGAGCATGCAAGATATAAACACAAGTGAGAGATAGAGGAGCAATCGCAAACACAGAAGATTTATTTCGAGGTTCGAGCACCCCTGCTTTACGTCTCCGCCTTTAACACTATGAAGGATTTCCACTAAAATCGATCCCACCGGATCATTCGGTGCCGCAACACCTACAACGAGTTCACACTAGAACTCCTTGGACTCACTAGTCCCTCTCTTATTCCCGCAAGAACTACACACGCAAGCACACTAGCTTACCGAGGTCGCACCTCTACATCGAGCTCCCATAAGAACTCGAAACAACATGAACCCCCAAGTTCGTCTCCTCAATTACAAAGATGAACACTTTGGTAATCTCAACACTTTGATCACCTAAAACTCTCTCATAACAAAGATCCCTATAGGATTGATGTAGCAATGGATAGCTCAAGTATGTGTGAGAAAAACTTGGAAGGAATTTGCGGTGAAAAACTCAAGAAATCTCTTTTTCAAAACACTCTTGAAAAACTCTCCTTTTAATATGGAAGTATTTGGCTCTAAAACAAGTAGAGATAAACATTTAGAAAGGTAGGAAAAATTAGCTTGAAAACCCACTTCAAATCTTGTTAAAAACAGCCCAAAACAGCCCCAATTTATAGACCTCAAAAATATAGTCGTTGGGGTCCAACTCAGCAGGATTCCCTGTTGTCGGTCAACCAGCCGATCGACCTCCAACGGTCAAATTTCCGACCGTTGTGCCACCGGTCGACCGCCCGGTCGACCGAGGCCTGGATACAGAGAGCAGAAGCTCTTTGCCGGTCGACCGCCCGGTCGACCAGGGTCAGATCCAGATAGCAGAGCTCTCTGGCGGTCGACCGACCTACCAGCCAAAGTGGCTGTGCACGTTTATGCACATCGGTCGACCGGACCGGTCGACCGACTTCTGTCTCGGTCGACCGACAGAAGGCCAGGTCACCAATTTTTAGGGATTAAAACATGATCTTTTTACCTTCAATAAAATCTCATAAATTCTCATAAATTCTACAAAAATAAGTTCATTAATATACTTTGAATTACAAACATGTTTGATTAAAAATCAAAAAATATTACAAACATTTTGAACTATTTTTGTGATAAGGAAAGTTTGGCTTAAACAAAAAACTGTATTTTTCAAAAACGATTTTTTTAAAACTTCTCCAAATACAAAACAAGATATTTTAAACCCTTTTGAAGCTTGGTGTGGATGGATATGATCCACTACACATATATGATGAAATATCTATGTTTTTCACAATGAGCTCTAAAATAAGTTTTGATAAAACACCTGTATATTTTGAAGCTTAAAAATCAAACTGGTATTTTCTAAAACAAAAACTCTTTTATGAAAATACATATAAATCTTGTGTGTGAGTGTATATGACCTTGAGTAATCCAACAACTAATCTATCCGTTATATTTTATCTAAAAATAAAATCTTGACACTTACAAACATGACACAAGTCTTCTTGAAAATCATCTCTTGATAGTCTTCTTCTCCTTCTTGACTTGGTCCAAACCTTGATCCAATGAGTTAGACTCCTCTTGAGTACTTGATGCGATTTTGATGCGTGAGCTCTTGAATCAACACGAACTATCTCCAAAATGTGACTTTGAATCCTTTGTTGAAGCTAAACACCTACTAAGATCTTGATCAAATATCTGAGACTAAATAAACACAAGATCATTAGTACTATAACTACATGAGTTAATCATCATCAAAACTAGAGCAATGGGCCTTCGGGCCAACAAGAGAGGTCTTACAGGATGTGTCTAATGGTCATGAAGTACATCATTCCTATAACTACTAGGGGTTCTATCCTGATAAAGTCAGTGCTAAGAGTTTTCCAGCTAAAGTAACCGACCGGTTTATTAAATCGGATAAAGTTGACGCCAGCATGCATTTTAGCAAGCTGATAAATATGCCTACAGTCAAAGAAAACATAAGAGAGTACATTATGAAAATATCCAATCTTGTTTCTAAACCAAAGGCACTGAAATTGAAACTCTCTAAAGAGATTTTAGTGCACTTCATTCTAATCTCTTTTCTTATAAAGTATAACCCTTTTCAAGATTATTTATAATGCTCAAAGGGAAAGTGGAGTCTCACTGAGCTCATTAGTCACTGCGTCCGGAAAAAAAAGAGATTGAAATAAGAAAAGACTGAAAGTGCTCACTTAGCATCCATGGTAAACTTCTAATAAGAAAAGAAAAAGTGAAACTAAAGGGAGGAATATAAACACCACTACAGTAGTTGATCCTAAGTGGCAAAGTGCAAGAAAAGTAGCCTAAGATCATTGCATGCCTTTCTGCAAGAAAGTAAGCCACCTCTAGTAGAAATACATAAAGTATCAGAAATGGCTATTTAGCGGGTATATCTCATATTTATGTTTGTTCTGAGATTAATATAGCTTTATAATTCACACAAGCGATTCAATGCGGAACTTCCAAACCAAAAGGGGCCCGGCGCAGCTGAGCGATACGTATATATGGGTGATGGAAATAAAGTTGCGATTAAAGCTGTTGGAGTTTTGGGCTTAAATTAGATTCTGATTTTTTGTTTTAGATTTGGATGAGACTTTATATGTACCGTCCTTTTAGGCGGAATCATATTTCTATTTCATTTGTTAGACAGATCTAGTATTACTATCACTCTTGATAATGAAATACTTAGTCTACTTTTCAAATCTAAAGTTGTTGGTACTAGAATTCTGATTGATGGCTATATAAATTGAAACTTCATGTTTTATATACTGAATCTCTATATGTGAATAGCTTAGGCACTAAGCGAACATTAATTAAAAAAATATTAGAAAGTTTGGTACTAAACAGAGTTCAGGATGTCTTAGATTTGGTGTATACAGATATTTGTGGTCCATTCCCTATAGCTTCTTAGAATGATCACGAATGTTTTATCATTTTTATAGACAATTACTCTCGTTATGGGTACCTATACTTGTTACATGAGAAATCTCAATCACTGGACATGTTTAAAATTTATAAAGCTGAAGTTAAAATTAACTGAATAAAAAGATTAAAGCTGTTAGATTTGATCGTGGTGGTGAGTACTATGACAGATACGACGAATCAGGTAGATGTTCAGAATCATTTGTCAATTTCTGAAAGAGTGTGGCATTGTCGCTTAGTACACCATGCCAGGGACACCTCGTCAAAATGGTATTGCTGAAAGATAAAATCACACACTAAAGGACGTGGTTAGGAGTATGATAGCTCACACTACTCTACTAGAGTCATTATATAGTGAAGTCTTAAAAATAGTTGTCACCTCTTTAATAGAGTACCTAGCAAAATAGTAACTAAAACCCCAATGAGTTATGGACTGAAAATCTCTCAGTATTAGACATCTACATGTTTGAGGTTGTCTAGCGGAAGCTCGGCCATATATACCATATGAGAAGAAGTTGGACTCAAGGACAGTTAGTTGTTTATTCGTAGGGTATTCTGAGAGGTATAAAGGCTTTAAGTTTTATTGTCCCTCCACTAAGAACATAAAGACGGATTGCTAAATTTTTTTGGAGGATATTCAGAACAGTGGGAGTCAACTATATAAGGATTTAGTATTTAAGGAAGAACATATACCTATGACAATTGTTTCAAATGATAAAGTAGTTGTTCCACTTCAAGATGAAAATATAGTTGCATCCTTACAAGGTACATGTACAGTTCATCATAAAGTAGATCATGCTGATGAGGTAGAACCAGAAAATTCTCAACCACAAGTGCCTAGGAAATCAACTAGGGAGAGGAGATCAGTCATTGCAAATGACTATATAGTTTATCTCCAAGAGCATGAGTTTGACATAAGGCCAGAGGATGACCCCACATCCTTAAATGAGGCCAAACTCAACATTCACTCCACTAAGTGGTCAAATGCCATGAAAGATGAGTTAAAATCCATGAAGGATAATGATGTTTGAGACTTAGTAAAGTTGCCTAAAGGTAAGAAACTGATTGGTTGTAAATGAGTATTCAAAATCAAGCGAGATTCGAAAGGTAATGTCGAAAGGTATATGACACATCTTGTCACAAAGGGATTCACTCAAAGAGAGAGCATTGACTATAAGGAGACTTTCTCCCTGGTTTTCATGAAGCATTCTTTTAGGATTATTATGGCACTGGTGGCTCACTTTGACCTGAAGTTATGCCAAATGGATGTTAAGATTGCCTTTCTTAATGGTAGCATTGAGGAAGAAATCTGTATGGTACAATCAGAAAGTTTTAAAGTAAAAGTTTCATAATATTTTGTTTGCAAATAAAGAAATCTATTTATGATCTGAAGCAAGCATCCCATCAATGTGATTTGAAATTTGATCAAGTAATATCCGATTTTGATTTTAAGAAGATTGTAGATGATCAATGCATTTACCATACATTTAAAGAGAGTAGACTTATATTTCTTATGCTATATGTGGATGGTATTCTACTAGCTAGTAACGATATGGTTCTTTTACTTGAGATCAAGAGTTTTCTCTCAAAGAACTTTGAGATGAAAGATCTTGGAGAAGCTTCTTTTGTGATAGGCATCCAGATTCAACGTAACAGAACACGTGGAATATTAGGTTTATCACAAAAGGCCTGTATCGATAAGGTGTTAGATAGATGTGGCATGAAAAATTGCTCTAGGGGAGATAAGTTAAGTCTACTCCATCTAAGAATAACCTACAGAAAGAACAAATGAAAGACATTCCATATGCATTGGTGGTTGAAAGTATGATGTATGCTCAAGTTTGTATCCATCCAGACATAGCATATACCATTGAGAAACTTGGCAAATACTTGATCAATCCTGAGATTGATCACTGAAAGACTGCCAAGAACGTAATGGGATATTTACAGAAGACTACATGAAATTTGATCAGTGTCAGCTGATCGGATACACAGATTCAGATTATGCTGGATGTATTGACAATAGGAAGTCCACTTCATGTTACATTTTCCTTATTGTAAGAAGATGATGGATTTAGTCGAGAGGCTATTACAGCTATACTGTGATAATAAGAGCTATAGAGCTCTAATACAATAGTGACAAGAGTTCAATAAAGTCGAAGCATATCGACATCAAATTTCTTATCATCAATGATAAAGTTTGAAATCACATTGTATTTGTTGATAGTGTTAGCACTATTCTTAACACTACAGACCACTCATTAAAGGACTTTCACCTAAAGTCTTCTTAGAGCATATTGCCCATATGGGGATGACTAGTCATTATGATATCCTGATTTCGTGGGAGTGGATAATTTTATATAATAGACATTATTTCTAAGTGCACTTTATGGATATTTGCTGATTCTGATAAATAAAATTATAACTGCTTTTCTTAAAGTTTACTTTTGCGCATTTGAGTTTGTTGAAGCAGCAGCTAGACTAGTTGGAGTCATAAAGTTAGACTCGTTGGAGTCATAAGGCTAGACTCGTTGGAATCATAAAGTGGAAACCAGTTGGAATAGTACCTTATTTGATCAGAAGACATTTCCATGCCACACGTCCACATTTAATTTATATCGTTAAGGGTTATGAAACTTATGATGTGGAAGGTTCTACCTCAATTATACAGAAGGTAACGACCGCTATGTTCGGTGGCTGGACACTTAATGGACCATATTATTTGAAACGTGGTTTGTTGGCGGTTAAAGCTTTGACGTCATAAAGTTATGCATAATATCTATTCACTACGACTTGCTTGGCCCAAGTGGGAGATTGTTCGACTTATTATGTTTTATAAAGTCTAATTTAATTTGGGCCTAATCAAGTCAATTGGATATTTGCACCCGCCCACTTAACCTATGTTGTTTGACCTAATAAAGAATTGATCAAGCCTAAATGGCTTGGGTCTAGACACGTTTTCAATTATACTTAACCAAGAGTGTATTTAAATTAAAATGTGGGACTCATCTACACGTGTGGAACTCGTGTTATAAATCAAGGGTTTAGATCTATGATGAGTTGAACTAGGGTTCCTTGATGCTATATATATATATCAGAAATATGTATATCAGCCGACGGCTGAGAGACCCTCTCAGCCTGCGGTGACGTGGCACATTATTAGCCACACTAGGAAGGACGCCCCGCCTATTAAAACAGTTGAAATTACTAAATGCCCCTACGGTAAAAGATAGTGAATCTGTACAGTTTATTATTTTTTATATTTCTGACGTTAGTCAATATTGTCACAATTATCTTTTATAACTGCGACCAAACTGCGACCAACTTCATCAAATCACGAAACTAATTTGAATGCTTCTTTATTAAAAAAAAATTTTACGCATATATTTTATATTTTAGGAATATGCCTAAGCTCGTAGTTGTCAATAAAATAATTTCTCAATAGTTTTAAATTTTTTTTACGCAGATATTATATATTTTAGGAATGCGCCTAAGGTCGTAGTGGTCAATAAATTAATTCTCAATAATTTTAAAAGCGCCCTTTATCGCAGTCTACAATTATTTAATTTGTAGATTTTTTATGATATGAACTGTAAGAATTTTACTGATTTCGAATATAATCGCAGTTTACTTTTTTCGCATGTAATGTATAAATTAATTTTTTTTACATATTGAATGCGAACAAGGACTGCGACTATGATCGCAGTGCTTAACGAGAGCATGTCGTGGATGTTTTTTTGCTAGGTTAAATGTAATAACGGCGACTAAGAACTGATACTATAATCGCAGTTTACGTATTATTTTATATATTTGTTCTTCACTGTGACTGTTGTCTCAGCCGCCTATAAACTATTAAATTATTTTTTTATATATTGCATGCGATCATGGACTGCGATTATGGTCGCAGTACTGACGACAGCATTTTGTGGATGAATTTTTTGCTAGGTTAAACGTAATAACGGTGACTAATGACTGATACTATAGTCGCAGTTTACGTATGATTTTATATATTTGCTCTTCACTGTAACTGTTGTCTCAGCCGCCTATAAACTACGAATTTTTTTACTTATTGCTTGCGAACTAGGACTGCGACTATGGTCGCAGTGTTTAAGGACAGCAGTCGCAGTTTTCTAATTTGTGATATATAGTGAAATATACTGATTTGAGAGGATTGCGATCATGTTCGCAGTATTATCAGTTTATATAGTTTAATTTTGGACTGCGACCATGGTAACTGTTTTTAACTTTATTGAATGCAAAACGATCAAACTGTTTATGACTGGACAGCAGTCGCAGTTTTCTAATTTGTGATATACAGTGAAATATACTGATTTGAGAGGATTGCGATCATGTTCGCAGTATTATCTGTTTATATAGTTTAATTTTAGACTGCGACTATGGTTGATGTTTTTAACTTTATTGAATGCAAAACAATCAAACTGTTTATGACTGGACAGCAGTCGCAGTTTTCTAATTTGTGATATACATTGAAATATACTGATTTGAGAGGATTGCGATCATGTTCGTAGTATTATCTGTTTATATAGTTTAATTTTAGACTGCGACCATAGTAACTGTTTTTAACTTTATTGAATGCAAAACGATCAAACTGTTTATGACTGGACAGCGACCGTGGTCGCAATTTCATATGTAATTATTATATGAGTACTGCGACCATTATCGCAGATAAGATGCAAAAATAATAACTATACGGTATACTTTATATGTATTTTAAAAATATAAAAGATTATTTTACAGATAGAAGTAAATTTTATTTATAACATAATATAGTCAGAAAGAGGCCTTACAAAAAAGAGCATTAAAAGCTCTTAAAAGAAGACAAAATAACGTTGAATATCAGAAGATCAGGAAATCCTAATTCTCGTCGTCATCACCATTATAAGTAGATTCGTCGTCTTCGTTCTCCTCGTCTTCCTGTTCATCACTTATTTCCTCATCATCTTCCTCTTTTTGAGGGTGTTGGTTTATCGATAAACTCCCAGAATGGATCGTCTCTATCAAGCTCTTCGTCCGATCTGTGTCGAGAAGAACCTGTTAAAGATATGCTCAAAGAAAGCGAGCCTCCAGCATCAGAGTATATGCTTTCATCAAGCATGTCTCTGTAAAGTGGCAGAGGAATAAGTTCCTCCTCACTAAGCCCCATGAAAACTTCATCATCCTCATGAAGAGGAGGATCAGATAAAATATTATTTGATGTAGTGAGATAATCAAAAGGAGTGAAGTCCAGACTGGTATCAGATTCACTAGAATACCCTGAAGAAAGAGGACCGATGGGTGAATGATTGAAGTTGAAATCTGAGTGTTCAGAGGAAGAAGATGGGGAAGACATGATTCAAGAATGAATTATTTTCTGAAAGTTTTGAAATCAAATTGAAAAAGAAGAGCAAAAATATCATTTTTAGATATGAGATAATATATTAGTTACAAGCACTATAAAAAGGTCAATAATGTGAAAGAACATGAATAGTAATAATAATTGTTATAGGTGACGGTTGAGTATTCGAAGAAGTGGTAAAAAGAAATTAAATATTTAATTGAAGAGTTGTGGCGGGAGAATCCGAAGAGTTCTTTTTTTCAGAGGTTTATTACGTGAACTACAAATTAACTTTTTATAGAATATTTTTCCTATATCTTTAGATTACGTATGGTGCACATCTTTCCTTTATTAATATTAATATTAGTGCATCTCTTTTTTCGAGACTGTTGTTGTATCACGGTAGATAGAATATTAATTACTTCATTTAATTCAGAGTAATTAATATAATATTTTATAAGATGTAATATACGCGGACTGATCTCAGGGTCACAGGGCTAATCTACTTTGTAAAATTATCAAAAATCTGTTACATAAGGCATGCGAAAAAAGACAGCGACTGTGGTTGCAGTACTGAACGATAGCATGTTTCGTCTGTTATTTTTATGCAAATAAGGAATGGGACTAGAGTCGCAGACGTGATATAAAATTGAAAGTTATATTATATTAAGTCTGCGTCCATGGTCGCAGTGATCGAAAGTTTTGTTATACTATGACTGCGACTAGTGTCGCAGTCGTCATATAAAATTGAAAGTTATATTATATTAAGTCTGCGACCATGGTCGCAGTGTTCGAAAGTTTTGTTATACTATGACTGCGACTATGATCGCAGGCTTTGTAAAACGATCAGAATTCTGTTACATAAGGCATGTGAAAAATGACAGCGTCTGTCGTCGGAGTGTTGAACGATATCATGTTTCGTCTGTTATTTCTATGCGAATAAGGAATGCGAAATAATTAACCATTGTATTTCATCATTTTTTTACACTGTACATTTTGTAAGTTCACCTAGAGGGGGGGTGAATAGGTGATGGCTAATCTAATGGTCACTTAATGCCAAATAATGCGGAATTAAAAACTATTATGACCTAAACAAACTATTACACTAAACACCACGTATAACACAAGAGTGTTGCCGAATTTCCCGTGAAGGGCTCTGGACAAACTCCTCTAGATTCCCCTAGATAAGGGTTGAGGTGCCGCGTTGGCTCTCTTAGTTAAATCCAAGTGTTAGAAAACAAACCCAAGCAAGTATAACAATTAAGCACACAAGTATATCATGCATGTAAAGATAAACACAATAGAAGCATGCAAGATATAAACAAGAGACAAAGAGAGAGAGAGTGAGCAATCGCAAACACAAGGGATTTGTTTCGAGGTTCGAGCACCCTTGCTCTACATCCCCGCCTTCGACACACGAAGGATTTGCACTATAATCGATCCCACCGGATCACTCGATGCCGCAACACCTACAACTCTCGGACTCCCTAGTCCGTACACACCGCAAGCCCACCGGCTTGCCGAGGCCGCACCTCAAACAAGAGTTCACACACGAACTCGAAACAATCGCGAACGCACTCGTCCGCCTCCTCAAGAAACAAGAAAAGAACTCTTGGTGATCTAAACACTTTGATCACCAATAAACACTCTCACTACAACACTCCTATAGGATGAGTAATCAATGGATAGCTCAAGTGTTTGTGTGAGAAAACAAGGAAAGAGATGGTGGAGGAAAACTCAAAGAAAATCTCTTTTAATACTCTTGATAAAAACTCCCCTTTTGATTGGAAGTATTAGCTCTCAATTTAGTGGAGAAAACTCTTTTAAAGAAGTGGGAAAAATTGGCTCAAAGTCCACTAGAAATCTTGGTGAAAAACAATGTCCAAACCCCCAAATTTATAGGGCTACAAAAACTAGCCGTTGGGGTCTGTCAGGCCTGTCGGTCGACCGCCCGGTCAACCGGCCAACGGTCATATTTCAGACCGTTGTGCCATCGGTCGACCGGTCGGTCGACCGAGGTCAGATACAGAGAGTAAGTCTCTCTGTCCGGTCGACCGCTCGGTCGACCGGGGCCTTTCCAGAGAGCAGAGCTCTCTGGACGGTCGACTGGGTCGGTCGACCGGCCACCTGCCAGAACTGGCATGCACGTCTGTGCACGTCGGTCGACCGTGACGGTCGGCCGACTTCAAGCTGCGGTCGACCGTCCCGGTCGACCGGCTGAAGCCAGAAAACAAGGTTAAGGGATTAAAAACTTGGTCTTTTTGATTGAAGTAAAATCCCATAAAAACATAGAAAATCTACAAAAATAGTTTTACCAATATACTTTGATAAACAAACATGCTTGCACAAAATCAAGACATGTTACAAATGTTTTGGACTATTTTTGTAATATGGAAAAATTGGCTCAAATGAAAAACAGTATTTTTCCAAACTTGATTTTTCTAAAACTTGTTTTCCAAAACTTTACCAAATACAAAAACAAGATATTTAAACTCATTTGAAGCATAGAGTGTATGGATATGATCCACTACACAAACAAGGTGAAATATCTATGTTTTTGACATTAAGCTAAACATGGTTTTGGATAAAACATATATACTTGAATACTAAAAACCAAGCATGTATTTTTCTAAAAGAAAATCTTTTGTAAAAGCAAAACTATCAAGAGTGTGTGTGTATATGTACTTGAGCAATCCACCAACTATTCTATCCTTTACATTTTATCTAAAAAAAAATCTTCTAAAAACAAACCTAGACTCAAGTCTTCATCTTCTTGAAGTCTTCACTTGAAGCCTTCTTGACTTGGTCCAAACACCGTGCTAGCTCCAAAACTCGACTTCAAATCCTTTGTTGAATCTATGCACCTACTAAGATCTTGATCATAAATCTGTCACTAATTAAACACAAGATCATTAGTAAACATAACTACATGAGTTGATCATCATCAAAACTAGAGTGATGGGCCTTCGGGCCAACACATTTGTAATAGAAAAATCAATATACGGTTGCCCCACATTAAATTTCATTTTTCTATTCATTTCAGTTTCTTTTATTAAACCTATATGAATTGAAAATAACACGAAATAAAATAATAAAAAAATTATATAAAAAATAACAGTTTTTTTTATGTTTCAAGCATGTTTTTTACTTTTCACTGCTGCTTGTTTATTTCACATTATCTTGATCCAAATTTTTTTTCATTATATTTTCGATGTAGTAGAATTAGGAATTTTATAACTGTAGATATATTCAACTAAAAACTCTCTGTAAATTACAAATTTTTTAGGTAAAATTTTGTTATGGATGAGTTTTTTGCTAGTTTAGAAGTAAAAAAGAGGTAAAGTTTTGTTGCGGATGAGTTTTTACTAGTTTAGAAGTAAAAAGGGGGTATTTTCGTCAATTTGATTCACGATTCTTTAGGCAGGATTTTTTTGATTTTTTTGGCGCATACACTCTGCGACCGATATGTGACATATATTCAGCCACGTCACCGCCGGCTGAGGTACAATAACCCATATATATATATATATATATATATATATATATATTATATATATATATATATATATATATATATATATCATGGGTAGGGTTCCCTCTCCACCACAATGACAATCTCTCTCTCTTGGAGGCCTCTCATCTCCTCTAAGGATAAAGAAGAGAACTTGGTGGCTGGAGAGATGCATCCTCTCCCTCAACTCCGACGTTCTCAAAATCGTGCAACCTTCGACATCCCTTTCGTGATGGAATCAGGTATGCCTAAAACTGTCCTTCCCTTTGATCATGATAAAGAGGCTATGCATGTATGAGATCTTGTATGGAATAAAATTTAAATCTAACAGGAACTAGTCGTTATGGGTTTAATAGTGTACATGGAGGATTTGGTTTTGGGGGAAAAAATGAACCTGGTAACTCAATTCTAGATTTTACTTTGTCCTATGATTTGATCTTAACGAATACTTGATTTAGAAAGATAGAGTCTCACTTGATCACTTTTAGAAGTAGATTAAGTGCGAGCCAAATAGATTTCTTTTTAACTGGAAGAGTAGATAGAGGTAGTTGCATTGATTGTAAGGTAGTAACGGGTGAGAGTGTAGTAACCCAACATAAACTCTTAGTTGTAGATGTCTGGATTAGAAGGAGATTTGAAAAGATTAAACGTAAGTTAGATCTTAAGATTAAGTAGTGGCGGCTAAAAGAAGGCAACAAAGGAGTTTTTGTAAATCGAGTGGTAGTGAAGCAGATTGGAAAGCCCAAGATGATCTCAATACAACGTGAAACAAAATTGCTAGGTGTATTAATAATGTAGCTAAAGATATACTTAGTAAGTCACGAGGTGGTGACACCATGTAAGAACACATTATGGTGGAATGAAGAGGTAGAAGCTGCCATTAAGATCAAACGGGACTCTTACAGAAATTTGAAAAATAATTGTGATCGAGTGAGTTTTGAGAGGTATAAGCTAGCTAAGAAAGAGGCTAAGAAAGCTGTTAAGAATGTAAGAGTTAAAGTATACAAAGAAGTGCATGAGAAGTTGGACACCAAAGAGGTTGAAAAGGATATATATAGAATTGCTCGAATAAGGGAGAGAAAAACTAGAGACTTATATACTGTGAGGTGTGTCAAAGATGAGGATCAGAAGGTTTTAGTTCGGGATGAAGAAATCAAAAAAAGATGGAAAGTATTTTGACAGATTGTTCAATGGTACTTCTACTCAAGATTTGGGTGACCTTACCACAGTGACAGAATATGAACCGTAATTATATGTGAATAATTAGTGAATCTGAAGTTAAAGAGGCCTTGAAGAGGATGAAGTGTTTCGGGCCTATTAGCCTTTGGGCTTTCACCCACTTCCTCAAAAGAGGAGTACATTCAGACTGTCAGGTCTTTTAGCTACGCCTGGTAGGCGGACCTAGCTCTCAGCGCTTTACCGCTAACTCCGTTCGAGCGTAGTTCCGTCGTGAGCGCGGCTTTGCCACACGCGATAGAACAGCATTCATACGCTCGCTCCGTCGTATGCGTTTAGTTGCGTCGCGAGTGGTAACCACGCCAAACATGATGCCGTCTAGTGTTGTACGTTAGCTTCGCTCCAGCTTGTTTAGCTTTGCTTGAATGTATGCTTGCTTACATGCCTGCTTGTCTACTTGATAATCCTACTATTATCCTTTCCTTGATGGTTGTGAAGAGTTTGCAACTTGTGCTTACAATGTTTTCCAAAACTGTATTATTTCTTGTATTCGTACTGATCTCCTGTATCAGTACTGTTTTTCTGTACTGAGATATATGATAGTGATATCCATCATGCCATTACTTGACACCTGACCCAACCCCTACATGTTATCACCCGACTCCTGCATGTTATCACCTGACACCTATTTGATATCACTTATCACCTGCTACCTGATACATTTACTGCTTGCCTTGTGTTTATCATATTTCGAGAATTCTCTATTGCTATCCTTTATTACATAGACAATGACCTGTATTTCTAGTACTGTAACACCCATCCTCAGAATACGTACACAACTATGTGTCCTGATTTTTGGAACGTATTTTTTTTATTTTATTTTATTTTTATTTATTTTATTCTTACTCATATAGCAGTATGGCATGATTTGACCTTTTTGGTATTCATATTAGATTGATTTCAGTTTCAAATATTATTTTTTAATATTCTAGATTTTTCATGATTTTTCTGAAATTTTTCTGAATTAAATTGTAAATCTTCAACACCAGTGTCGACCAGTGTCGCTGACCGACTTTCAGATTTTTAATTCACAAATGGAGTTAAAAATCTAAAAACGGCTTTCACATTATTTCTTAAAATAATGTTTTCTATCTAAATGAATTTTTTGAGAATTTTTAAAATTATCAAAATTCCCCTGGATTTAGTGTCGGCCAGTATCACTGGTTGATTCCAGGAATTTTAGTTTACAATTGAAATCAAATTTCTGGATTCCGCTTTCATATTACTTCTTAAAATTATATTTTCTTCTTTCAGACATTTTCTGAGATTTTCAGATTTTATCAAAATCCGGCCGACCCGATGTAGACCGGTGTCAACGGTTGACTTCAGAATTTTTATCTTGAAAATGAGATTGAATTTCTGAAAACCGATTTCATCAAAAATCTTTAAATAATATTTATTATTTTTGAGAATTTTTGGAAGCTTTTCAAGGTACTTCATTTTTCGGGCTTTTCCTGAGTTTCCGGTGTTTTTCTAGATACCGGAATTCTATCCGGATATTTTACTTTTTCTCTCTCCTTACCTGACGCGAGATCCACCAAATTTGGGTTCAACATTTAATGCGGAGACTCTCTCCATCCCGCATTTAATGTTGTGTCTTTCAAAAGAAATCAACCCAGATCAAATCACCATGCCTTTTTGTCTTTTCTGTTAAACGCAACTTTTGCATTTTCCCTGGACGCAAGTTTTTCACTGCGTCTGGACCACTGCTAGACGCAGGTTTCTTGAATGGGACGCAGCCCATTTGTGGAATGAAACGCATGTTTCATAAAGATGGAATGGCAAACTTGTTATAATCTTAAACTTTCCCTTTATATATACACCCCCACTTCTCTCTCTCTTTCATTATTTTCTTTCCATCTTCTTTTTCCAGCCAACAGCAAGCAACACAACCAAGCAAGCTTCCCTTCTTGGTCGGCCATCACCACCCTCCATCTCCACCTTTCTCCACCACCATTTCCTCTACCATTCTCCCCTCCATCTACTCCACCATTCCAACAACAACAACAACCACAACACCATCTTCATCACCATCTTTTTCCTCCATTTCTAACCAAAACAACCATCTTCTCCACTAACTTCACCACCATTTCCACCACCACCTACACCACCTTAACCACCACCAACCATACCATCTTCTTCTCCTCGTCATTCTCTTTCCAACGAGGTCTAGCTACGTCCTCCGAAACACCATTTTCAAATCTTCATTTTTTTCATTTGAACTATACTTGCACCATCAACCACCTTCTCTTTTGGGGCCTTGGCCACCCAACTCCGGCCAACTCCGGTCGCCGCCGGCGACCACCGGCCAAGCCACGGTCGGCCTATCTCCCCTCCTCTTCTTTCTTTCTTTCCTTTGCTTTTCTTTCTTTTCCTTCCATTTTTCTTTTCTTTTCTTTTCTAATCTTCCCTAAACCTGCGTCTCCCCCTCTCCCTTTCTTGCGTCTCTCACTTCCTCCTGTCACTCACTTTCTCTTGTTAATTGCTAGACGCGGAGTTCACCCCGCGTCCAAGTAATTTCTTAAACGCGATCTTCGCGTTCTTGTTATTTGTTTAACGCGATTCTCGCGTTCTTATGTTAACGCGACGCGGAGCACATATTCGCGTCTGCGTTCTTCCTGTATTGTAAAACGCGGGTCTCAGACCCCGCGTTTGTGGCATCAACGCGGCGCAACCCCGCGTCTGTGACCCCTTCGTCTTCAATCTCACTTTTTCTGATTCATTCTTCTCCTCCTCTTTTTTTATATATATTATTGGTTATCGAGTGCGTTGGTTATCTGAACTCCAGAACTTGGGATTTCCCGACACTTCTTAAAGTTTTAGGCGAGTGATCTCGCTTTCCTTCGGATTTTCCTGCTTCGTCATGTTGACCAATATTATATTATTTTCTTGGCACACTTGCATGTATCATGCTATCACTTGTCGCTTGGCTAATATCACATCTCAGGCATATGTCTCATGGCACCTGTTATGCTACTACTTGATACTCGCCTCGTTATGGCATATTGATACTTAGCTCACGATTATCATATTTACGGGAATCCTGTGACTTGAAATTATAATTCTCTTATACTCTTGAACTCCTGATCTTGTCATGCGCTTGCTTTCCCGCAAATTGGTAATTACATAATAATAAATCTTAAAAAGAAACCACTTGAATCGGGTCGGGGGAAACTTACGGCTATCAATATATGTTCGTGTTTACAGTGGCACTAGGTATGTTGTGCAACTAAAATTTTCGGTCTGACCTGTGGGCCTCCAGGCGACCGAGGGGAGTGCTGGCTCCCTCATTCCTGGTACCATCTTGATAAGGGCATTCTATAAGACCCTTATGTACGCCTTGCGGCTGGTTCCGAGCACCAATAACGGAACGTCCTGGACCGTGGTCCCGGGCATGCACGGGACCCACTGTAAACATTGTTCATTGATACCCCCGTTGGTTTCCAATAACAGTCTCGATTTACTCATATGTGGATGTATGTGTGCTGGGACGCTATTACACATACCTAGACATATGGGTAGAACGAGTAATAAGTATAAATATTGAAAATGACAGCAATAGATTTATTCAGGCCTTATCACTTTCATTTTATGCCTCCATTTCTTGCTTACTGTACATGTACTCTCGACATAGTTCTTGATGCTTAATATTATTTTGATCATATCAACACACATATACCTATCTCTACACGACACTTGGCATTCACCTGTCTATTTGTTAGGGAGTTTCTGACTCCCCTGGACTTGCATGTTCAGGTTCTGAAGCCTGGATTGAAGCGGAGCCCTCCACTGAAGATCAAGCTTATCTCTCGGAGCAGGCTGACTTGTCCTAGCTCCTTCTATTCCTGAACCTTCCTGCTAGCTCGGGGATCTTCTTCTCAGCCCGTGAGCACCTTTTGCTGTACAAATTGTAAATTTTACTTTTGTACCTGGCTGTGATATAATGTACATGTACCAATATATCACGCTCTGTGATAACTTTGTAATCCTTATGTTGGAATGTATATTGCCACGTGCTTCCGTACTCTTTTTCTTGTTTGTACTGATGCTTAGCGTATATACGTGAGGGTATCTCTGACCTGCGTATCTACGTCGCAGTAGCGTCCCGTACCCGCCGGATCGGGGCGTTACAGGTTGGTATCAGAGCCCAGGCTCTCACACCTACAGTACACCAAATTGCAAATTAATGGGATCTTAATTTGCAGTTGGAATACATGAGTTTTGGTTATACATCTCAACTACAATATACAAAGTTATCCATTCCTTCTTGATATTCCTTCCCTTGATTCCTAAAGTCCATCTATCTTTTGCTTTCACTCCTCTTTCCAGACATCTTTTACCAACATAGATATGGATAGAAGGGCGGACGTAACAACTCCGCGCAGCCACAGGACGGACCCGCAGGGGGAAATGCAGATATTCTTAGGGTTATCCAAAATATGATGGAGAACCAACAAAGGCAGACCGAACTCCTTCGGCAAGGCTTAATAACAGCTCCTCAAGAACGAAGGTCGGGCAACGTGTCAGACTTCAGGCGGTTGCAGCCGGCAATATTTACAAGGGGAGAGAGACAGCTAGATGCCGAGCAATAGCTAATCGACACCACAGATCTCTTGAACGTAGCAAGGGTTCCAGAGGAAGATCAGGTGGAGGTCGCCAAGATCCAACTAAAGGATGTGGCTAGAAACTGGTGGCTAGCTGAAGAAGCGAGACTGGATAAACCCATCACTTGGGACCAGTTCTCTAAGAGCTTTTATGATAGATTCTTCCCTACCACAGCTCAGAAGGAGATGGAAGAGCAATTCATCCGACTTCAACAATGGAACCGATCTGTTGATGATATGCTGCTGAGTTTTTAAGGCTGAGTCATTTTGCTCCATATATGATAACCGACGAAGAGAAGCGGGCAAGCAGATTTCAGCAGGGCTTACAAATGGATATTCAAGTCCTTTTGATTCCCCAACAGCTGAAAACATATTCCCAGGTCCTCACTGTAGCTCGAGAGGTGGAGCGAGGACTGGAGAAAAAAAATCTTGATCAGAGGAGGAAACAGGCCATGAAGAGGCCATTTCAGCAATTAGGCAGAGGAGGTCCAGTCAGAGCTGCAAAAGCCCCAATGTTTAGAAGACCATTTCGATCAGCCCCTCTTCAGATAACTCAACCACTTCCTATATGTGATTATTGCCAGAGGACAGGCCACACGCATCAGGAGTGCCGTAGGGCAAATGGATTATGCCTGGCATGTGGGTCTGGTGATCACACAATAGAAGGTTGTCCCCATAAGAGAACTGGGATGATAAACCGAGCCTTACCGGCACCTCCAGTAACCATTGGACAGAGGAACCCAGGGCCAGTGGTTAAGAGGGCCCCTCTCCCTCCACAACAACAGGTTTTTCGCCCAGCTCTGAGGGGAGGAAGAACAACAGCAGGTCGTGGAAGAGGACGGGCCTACAACTTGACAGCGGAAGAGGCCCAAACTTCTGGAGAGGTGGTAATGTTGGCCCAAAGGTCCATCACTCTAGTTTTGATGATGATCAACTCATGAAGTTATAGTACTAATGATCTTGTGTTTAAATTAGTGACAGATTTGTTATCAAGATCTTAGTAGGCGTGGAGCTTCAACAAAGGATTTAAAGTCAAGTTTTGGAGCTAGCACCGGTTGATTCACGAGCCTATACATCAAGACCACATCAAAAGTTGAGCTCGTTGGATCGTATTTGGACCAAGTCAAGAAGATGAGAAGACTTCAAGGGAAGACTTCAAGATCAAGACTTGTGTCTAGGTATAAGATTTTTATTTTTAGATAAAATGTAAAGGATAGAATAGTTGGTGGATTGCTCAAGTATATATCACACACACACTCTTGATTTAGTTGTCTTTTCATAAAAGAATTTTCAGATTTAGAAAAGACTTTCATTTTGGAAAAATACTTTTTGGTTTTTAGAATTTCTTATATGCATGTCTTTTATCCAAAACCATATTTAGAGCTTAATGCCAAAAACATAGATATTTCATCTTAATTGTGTAGTGGATCATATCCATACACACTATGCTTTAATGAATTCAAAATATCTTATTTTTGTATCATGAAGAAGTTTGAAAAACAAGTTTAAAAAAATACAAGTTTTCATTTGAGCCAATATTTTCCTACTTACAAAATTAGTCCAATCTTTTATAACATGCCTTGATTTTGTGCAAGCATGTTTGTTTATCAAAGTATAATGGTAAAACTATTTTTTTAGATTTTCTAAGTATTTATGGGATTTTATTTCAATCAAAAAGACCAAGTTTTAATCTCAGATTTTCTGTTCCAGGCTTCAGCCAAGTCGACTAGTCGACCTACCAAGTCGACTAGGGCTGAAGTCGGTCGACCGGCTCGGTCGACCGACGTGTACAGACGTGCACGCCTTGACCTGGCAGATGGCCGGTCGGCCGACCCAGTCGACCGAAACTGAGAGCAGTGCTCTCTGTTCTTTTCGGTCTACCGAGCGGTCGACCGGAGGCTCCAACGGTCGGATTTTTGACCGTTGCCGTCGGCCGGACGGTCGACCGACAGGCCTGACAGACCCCAACGGCTAGTTTTTCTGAGCTTATAAATTTGGGGGTTTAGGCATTGTTTTCACCAAGATTTTAGGAGAGCTTTCAAGCCAGTTTTTCTGATCCTTTCAAAGGTTTTCTCCACATATTTGAGAGCAAATATTTCCAATCTAAAGGGAAGATTTTATCAAGAGTGTTTAAAGTGATTCTTTGAGTTTTCCTCCACCTTTCTCATCCTAGTTTTTCTCACACTACACTTGAGCATCCATTGATTATTCATTCTATAGGAGTGTTGTAGTGAGAGTGCTTTTAGGTGATCAAAGTGTTGTGATCACCAAAGATCTTTTCTTTGTACTTTGAGGAGGCGGGCAAGTGTGCTCGCGGTGGTTTAGAGTTCGGTTATGAACTCTTATTTTGAGGTGCGGCCTCGGCAAGCTTGTGGGGCTTGCGTGTGTACGGGACTAGGGAGTCCGAGGGATTGTAGGTGTTGCGGCACCAAGGAGAGATCCATTGGGATCGAGCATGGTGGAAATCCTTCGTGTGTCGAAGGCGGGGATGTAGGGCAAGTGTGCTCGAACCTCGAAACAAATCTCTTGTGTTTGCGATTGCTCACTCTCTCTCTCTCTTTGTCTCTTGTCTATATCTTGCATACTTTTATTGTGCTCATCTTTATATGCTAGATATTCATTGTGTGCTTAATTGATATACTTGCTTGAGATTGTTTACTAACACTTGTATTCAACCAAGAGAGCCAACGCGGCACCTCAACCCTTATCTAGGGGAATCTAGAGGAGTTTGTCCAGAGCCCTTCACGGGGAATTCGGCAACACTCTTGTGTTATACGTGGTGTTTAGTGTAATAGTTTTGTTTAGGTCATTATAGTTTTTAATTCCGCATTATTTGGCATTTAGTGACCATTAGATTAGCCATCACCTATTCACCCCCCTCTAGGTGAACTTACAGGTAACAGGTAAGATTATGGTGCACTCTAAACCTGTTTTAGCCCTCTTTGATTCTGGCGCTTCTCATTGTTACATATCAGATAGTTTCACTGCCTTGCACCCTATACCTGTTGGATATTTAGACCACCAGTGGGAGATTAGTACCGGTAATGGGGTAGTCATCTCCAATAGAATTTGTGTAGATTGTCCGGTGGAACTATGTAACAGGACATTAACAGTGGATATGCTTGTACTAGATACTAAAGGGTACGATGTAATCTTAGGCATGACTTGGCTCAGCAAATACCATGCGGTTATTGATTGTCGAAACAAGAAAGTTATTTTCAGAATACCGCTTCAGCCTAAGTTCCAATTTGAAGGAGAACATAAACCTGCTAAGGGAAAAACACAGATGACTGCTGCTGAGATCCAGAAAAAGGGAGTACCAGTTTGGAATGAGTTTTCAGAAGTATTTAAAGAGATCTCAGGGCTTCCACCTGACAGAGTAATTGAGTTCTCCATTGATATCATTCCGGGCATAGTCCCAATATCTAAAGCCCCATACAGAATGGCACCCACTGAGTTAGAAGTTCTAAAGAAGCAGTTACAGGAATATTCTGATAAGGGATTGATTAGACCAAGTACTTCACCATGGGGAGCTCCGGTACTATTGGCCAACAAGAAAGATGGTGGTAAGCGGTTGTGTATAGACTACAGAGAATTAAACAAAGTTACCATCAAGAATAAGTATCCCTTACCAAGAATTGATGATCTTTTTGATCAACTTCATGGGGCCCGAGTGTTTTCGAAATTGGATTTACAATCAGGTTATCACCAACTGAAAGTGAAGAAAGAAGATATTCCGAAGACAGCATTCCGAACTCGTTATGGTCATTACGAATTTCTAGTCATGCCCTTCGGAGTGACCAATGCCCCAGCTGTCTTTATGGATTTGATGAACCGAGTTTTCTCGCTATATTTGGACCAGTTTGTCGTGGTGTTCATCGACGATATCTTGATATATTCAAAAAACGACATAGAGCATGCAGAACACTTGAGAATAGTGCTACAGACTCTCCGGCAGGAACAACTTTATGCTAAGCAAAGCAAGTGTGAGTTCTGGTTAGACCGTATAGCTTTCTTGGGTCATGTAGTTTCAGAAGAAGGAATTTCAGTCGACCCTAATAAGATCCAGGCAGTAAAAGATTGGCCAATCCCAAGAACAATAACAGAAATTAAAAGCTTTATTGGATTAGCCGGGTATTACAGGAGATTTGTCCAAGACTTTTCCAAAATCGCAACCCCATTAACAAAGCTCACCAGAAAGGGGAAAGGTATCAATGGTCAGAGGAATGCGCTACAGCATTTGAACAATTAAAAGAAAGACTAATTTCAGCTCCAATCTTGAAGACTCCCTCGGGAACAGGAGGGATGGTTATATATAGTGATGCATCCGAAAAAGGCCTAGGATGTGTATTAATGCAGCATGGTCATGTCATAGCCTATGCATCTAGGCAATTGAAACCACATGAGAGAAATTACCCAACCCATGACTTAGAACTGGCGGCGGTAATATTTGCATTGAAGATCTGGAGACACTACCTTCTGGGGGACAAAGTATTAATCTATACTGATCATAAGAGTCTTAAGTATATCTTCACACAGAAAGAATTAAACATGAGGCAAAGGCGGTGGCTTGAATTGATGGCCGACTATGACATAGACTTACAGTACCATCCTGGTAAGGACAATACAGTCCCAGATGCATTAAGCAGGAGACCAGAGAACAAAGTAGTATTACAACTTACTCAACAGAAGGAATTGCTTCAGGAAATCATAAAGTTGGACTTGATGCTAATACGAGGAGCTGATGAGTCAGGTCAACTAATGACCTTCCAGATTCAACCAACCCTGATAAGTGAAATTAAGGAAGCCCAAAAGGGAGACCCCAGATTATAGAAATTCAGGGCTCAAGTAGAAGCTGGATTAAGGACAGATATTTGTATTCATTCGGATGGTGCACTTTATTGGTAACAGAATCTGTGTACCACAAGGGGAGGTTCGGCAGAAAGTTTTGGCAGAGGCACACAGTACAGCTTATTCCATACACCCAGGAGGAAATAAATGTATCAAGACTTGAAGCAGAAGTTTTGGTGGAATGCCATGAAGAAGGAGATAGCCCAGTACGTGGCAAAATGCTTGGTTTGTCAGCAAATAAAAGTAGAACATCAGAGAACAGCTGGACTTCTACAACCATTACCGATACCCGAATGGAAGTGGGAACATATCACCATGGATTTTGTTACAGCTCTACCCCGCAGTCCTAAGGGTAACAATGCAATATGGGTAATCGTTGATTGCCTCACAAAAGCAGCTCACTTCCTACCTTTCAGAGTAGGTCAGTCAACAGAAGTTCTTGCAGACAAATATATGAAAGAAATCGTTCGTCTGCATGGAATTCCAGTTAGCATCGTGTCAGATAGAGACACGAGATTCCGATCACATTTCTGGGAAAGTCTCCAAGAAATTTAGGAACTCGTCTGAAATTCAGTACCTCATATCATCCCCAGACGGATGGACAATCTGAACGAACTATCCAAATCCTTGAAGACATGTTACGAGCCTGCATGATAGAATTTAAAGGGTCATGGGAAGACTATATTCATTTGGTAGAATTCTCTTATAATAACAGCTATCTGGCCAGTATCAAGATGGCTCCATTTGAAGCATTATATGGCAGAAAATGCAGGTCGCCAATATGTTGGGATGAAGTCGGCGAAAGAAGACTTATGGGACCAGATATTCTAGTTCAGACAACAGATAAAGTCCGAATTATCAGAGATCATCTCCGGGCAGCACAGAGCCGGCAGAAGAGTTGGGCAGACACTAATAGGAGACCGTTGGAATTTAGGACAGGTGATCATGTATTTTTAAGGATATCACCAACCAAAGGGGTAATCCGATTCGGTACTCGCGAAAAACTTAGTCCAAGAAACATCAGCCCGTTTGAAATTTTGGATCGTGTGGGAGATGTGGCTTACCGGTTGGCATTGCCACCATCTTTAGAAGGAGTACATAATGTATTCCATATATCACAATTGAGAAAGTATGTCAAGGATGAAAGTCACATTCTAGATCACTCAGAATTAGAACTACAGCCAGATTTATCCTACAAGGAGCAGCCGATGGCCATTCTGGACAGAAGTGTCAAAACATTGAAAACTCGGGCAATACCATTGGTACTAGTTTCTTAGAATAGGCATGCCCCAGGAGAAGCTACGTGGGAACGAGAGGATATTATTCGTGAACGTTACCCCCAACTCTTTCCATCTTAGTTGGTAAAATTCCTTACCCCTATTCTTTCCTGCCTTCACATCCCCATTATCGAAATTTTGAGGACGAAATTTTTTGATAAGGTGGATGGATTGTAACACCCCATCCTCAGAATACGTACACAACTATGTGTCCTGATTTTTGGAACGTTTTTTTATTTATTTATTTTATTCTTACTCATATAGCAGTACGGCATGATTTGACCTTTTTGGTATTCATATTTGATTGATTTCAGTTTCAAATATTATTTTTTAATATTCTAGATTTTTCATGATTTTTCTGGAATTTGTCTGAATTAAATTGTAAATCTTCAACACCGGTGTCGACCAGTGTCGCTGACCGACTTTCGGATTTTTAATTCACAAATGGAGTTGAAAATCTAAAAACGGCTTTCACATTATTTCTTAAAATAATGTTTTCTATCTAAATGAATTTTTTGAGAATTTTTAAAATTTATCAAAATTCCCCTGGATTTGGTGTCGGCCAGTATCACTAGTTGATTCCAAGAATTTTAGTTTATAATTGGAATCAAATTTCTGGATTCCGCTTTCATATTTCTTTTTAAATTATATTTTCTTCTTTCAGGCATTTTCTGAGATTTTTCAGATTTTATCAAAATCCGGCCGACCCGGTGTAGACCGGTGTCAACGGTTGACTTCAGGATTTTTATCTTGAAAATGAGATTGAATTTCTGAAACCCGATTTCACCAAAAATCTTTAAATAATATTTATTATTTTGAGAATTTTTGGGAAGCTTTTCAAGGTACTTCATTTTTCGGGCTTTTCCTGAGTTTCCGGTGTTTTCCCAGATACCGGAATTCTATCCGGATATTTTACTTTTTCTCTCTCCTTACCTGACGCGAGATCCACCAAATTTGGGTTCAACATTTAATGCGGAGACTCTCTCCATCCCGCATTTAATGTTGTGTCTTTCAAAAGAAATCAACCCAGATCAAATCACCATGCCTTTTTGTCTTTTCTGTTAAACGCAACTTTTGCATTTTCCCTGGACGCAAGTTTTTCACTGCGTCTGGACCACTGCTAGACGCAGGTTTCTTGAATGGGACGCAGCCCATTTGTTGAATGAAACGCATGTTTCATAAAGTTGGAATGGCAAACTTGTTATAATCTTAAACTTTCCCTTTATATATACACCCCCACTTCTCTCTCTTTCATTATTTTCTTTCCATCTTCCTTTTCCAGCCAACAGCAAGCAACGCAGCCAAGCAAGCTTCCCTTCTTGGCCGGCCATCACCACCCTCCATCTCCACCTTTCTCCACCACCATTTCCTCCACCATTCTCCCCTCCATCTACTCCACCATTCCAACAACAACAACAACCACAACACCATCTTCATCACCATCTTTTTCCTCCATTTCTATCCAAAACAACCCATCTTCTCCACTAACTTCACCACCATTTTCACCACCACCTACACCACCTTAACCACCACCAACCATACAATCTTCTTCTCCTCGTCATTCTCTTTCCAACGAGGTCTAGCTTCGTCCTCCGAAACACCATTTTCAAATCTTCATTTTTTTCATTTGAACTACATTTGCACCATCAACCACCTTCTCTTTTGGGGCCTTGGCCACCCAACTCCGGCCAACTCCGATCGCCGCCGGCGACCACCGGCCAAGCCACGGTCGGCCTACCTCCCCCTCCTCTTCTTTCTTTCTTTCCTTTGCTTTTCTTTCTTTCCTTCCTTCTTTCTTTTCCTTCCATTTTTTTTTCTTTTCTTTTCTAATCTTCCCTAAACCTGCGTCTCCCCCTCTCCCTTTCTTGCGTCTCTCACTTCCCCCTGTCACGCACTTTCTCTTGTTAATTGCTAGACGCGGAGTTCACCCCACGTCCAAGTAATTTCTTAAACGCGATCTTCGCGTTCTTGTCATTTGTTTAACGCGATTCTCGCGTTCTTATGTTAACGCGACGCGGAGCACATACTCGCGTCTGCGTTCTTCCTGTATTGTAAAACGCGGGTCTCAGACCCCGCGTTTGTGGCATCAACGCGGCGCAACCCCGCGTCTGTGACCCCTACGTCTTCAATCTCACTTTTTCTGATTCATCCTTCTCCTCCTCTTTTTTTATATATATTATTGGTTATCGAGTGCGTTGGTTATCTGGACTCCAGAACTTGGGATTTACCAACATTTCTTAAAGTTTTAGGCGAGTGATCTCGCTTTCCTTCGGATTTTCCTGCTTCGTCATGTTGACCAATATTATATTATTTTCTTGGCACACTTGCATGTATCATGCTATCACTTGTCGCTTGGCTAATATCACATCTCAGGCATATGTCTCATGGCACCTGTTATGCTACTACTTGATACTCGCCTCGTTATGGCATATTGATACTTAGCTCACGATTATCATATTTACGGGAATCCTGTGACTTGAAATTATAATACTCTTGTACTCTTGAACTCCTGATCTTGTCATGCGCTTGCTTTCCCGTAAATTGGTAATTACATAATAATAAATCTTAAAAAGAAACCACTTGAATCGGGTCGGGGGAAACTTACGACTATCAATGTATGTTCGTGTTTACAGTGGCACTAGGTATGTTGTGCAACTAAAATTTCCGGTCTGACCTGTGGGCCTCCAGGCGACCGAGGGGAGTGCTGGCTCCCTCATTCCTTGTACCATCTTGATAAGGGCATTCTATAAGACCCTCCTGTACGCCTTGCGGCTGGTTCCGAGCATCAGTAACAGAACGTCCTGGACCGTGGTCCCGGGCATGCACGAGACCCACTGTAAACATTGTTCATTGATACCCCTGTTGGTTTCCAATAACAGTCTCGATTTACTCATATGTGGATGTATGTGTGCTGGGACGCTATTACACATACCTAGACATATGGGTAGAACGAGTAATAAGTATAAATATTGAAAATGGCAGCAATAGATTTATTCAGGCCTTATCACTTTCATTTTATGCCTCCATTTCTTGCTTACTGTACATGTACTCTCGACACAGTTCTTGATGCTTAATATTATTTTGATCATATCAACACACATATACCTATCTCTACAAGACACTTGGCATTCACCTGTCTATTTGTTAGGGAGTTTCTGACTCCCCTGGACTTGCATGTTCAGGTTCTGAAGCCTGGATTGAAGCGGAGCCCTCCATTGAAGATCAAGCTTATCTCTCGGAGCAGGCTGACTTGTCCTAGCTCATTTTGTTCCTGAACCTTCCTGCTAGCTCGGGGATCTTCTTCTCAGCCCGTGAGCACCTTTTGCTGTACAAATTGTAAATTTCACTTTTGTACCTGGCTGTGATATAATGTACATGTACCAATATATCACGCTCTGTGATAACTTTATAATTCTTATGTTGGAATGTATATTGCCACGTGCTTCCGTACTCTTTTTCTTGTTTGTACTGATGCTTAGCGTATATACGTGAGGGTATCTCTGACCTGCGTATCTACGTCGCAGTAGCGTCCCCGTACCCGCCGGATCGGGGCGTTACAAGTACTTATGTACTCATGTAACTTTTGAACCCGTCCTGCTCCTCCTATTCTCGTAATATGATAATTATATAATAATAAAGTATGAAAAGACCACCTTACATCGGGTAAGAAAAAACTAATGGACTTCAAGTGATGAATATGTTTACAGTGGTATTAGGTATGTTGTGCAACTCAAAACTTCCGGATCTACCTGAGGGACTCCAGGTGTCCGAGGGGAGCGCTGGCTCCCTACCTCCTGTTACATTCCTAAATAGGCATAATATAAGACCTACTTCCTGTAGGCTTTGCGGCTGATTCCGTACACCAGCAACGGAGCACCCTGGGTCGTGGTACCGGGCATGTACGGGACCTACTGAATATAACTAATTGGTTTCATCATCAGTTTCCAATAACAACCTCAGCTACTCATATATGGATGTATGTGTGTTGGGACTTTAGGGCACATACCTAGATATATGGGTAGGGCGAGTAGTAATAATAATAAAGTGCTAATCAATAATTCGTCGTGCGATTTTGCAATTCAGGTTGTATGCACTTGGATTACGGTAACATGGGACATAAGGCATATAGATGAGAGTTTTCTTATTTGGATTATTCCTTCCATGTATTTGTCTCATGAAGTCGTAAACTGAGCTTATACAGCTGGTTTTGCTGGTATTCAGTATTATCGATTTTATCAATTTTATCGGATTTTATGCCTTTTCGTAGTTTATGAAACTCAGGTTATATGAACTCAGGATACGATGACGTGAGGTACACGGTATATATAAGGGTGTCCTTGTTTGGATTATTCCTTTGATGTACAAACCTCACGGATCGATAATTTGGATTTATATAACTAGTTTTACTTTATTTACTTTACTTACTACCTCCTTACCTGCTCCTGTATGCCTATACTCACGACACGGTTTTCAATACATGCTCCTTGATTCGGATTTATCAATACACGTGTCTTTGTCCCTGCACGTCACTTGGCATTCACCACACCACTCGTTGGGGAGTTCTGACTCTCTTGGACCTACAGGTTCAGATCCCGGAGCTTGAAGCCTGTGGATTCTTTCGGTTGCTGATCAGAGATGCGCAGAGTGGATCATCGACAGACCGTCCGGAGCCCCATCCTTCTATGCCCCCTGCTCGTCTCCCGAGCTTTCCTTTTGTAACTCGTGAGCATCTTTTGTACTGTTCATAATTGTATATCTCTTTGTATTCTCACATTTGCGCCTATCAGTGATGTAATATTCTTATAATATTGTGTCACATCCTATGATAACTTTGTAATTGTACTTATATATTGGAATATATAATACACCACATACTTTCTACTCTGATTCTTACCTGTACTGATGCTTAGCGTATATATGTGAGGATATTTTTGACCTATGTATATACGTCGAAGTAACGTCTTCGTACCCGCGGGATCAAGGCTTTGCACAAGATGATGCTCTATTCCCAGAACGACATGATAATGTGCCTTACATTCCCCTCTAGTCTTAGAGATGCAACGTCAGAGTGGTTCTACTTCTTACCACCCCGTTCTCTCCATAACTTCTTGGCGATCACTCGATATCCATTGCACGGTGTCGGAACTCGTCCCATAGTGCGGTGTTGAACATCGCACATGCCTATGGGCCTTTCTCGATCATCCTACGGGAATCGAAATCCTCTGTCGTGGGATTTTTTTCTTCTTAAAGTCCCCCACTTTGCTGTATGAATTTCCCTCTCTAAGATCCCTCATCTGTTCCGCTGATGGGATTCCCATACTCGGAGTAACCAAGCCTACGGGCTCCTCTCATCTGAACCTACAGGCAGATGAATACATACATACTTACATACATATTCCGTTGTGGGATTTTTCCCACTCAGGAGACAGCTCTGTTGACAGGAAATCCCCTGCGTGAGAGGATAACTCCGCTGTTGGGCTTGATCCTACGTTGGAGGTACGGGATCGTCGGCCAGAAAGGGGCCCCTATCTGAAACAGACACATCCAATCTGTTGTTGGGATTTCCCCACCTCAAACCGATTTCCTACAAACACTACTGGACTATGACCTTACGCGGAATCAGGTATATTCATGAGGGTTATCGTGTTTGGATTATCCCCTTGACATACCGATCTCGCATGGTCATATGTCCAATGATTTTCTGACGGCAAGACATACAAACACTACTATGAGATAAATCACCACCCGGAGATTGCACACAATCATCCCTTTAATATCTCGGAAATCAAAATTGATTCCCGAGCATACATACACTTTCAAACAATACAAACAATGGCAGATCAGGCAAGATTTAAACAAACATCTCCATTCCAAAATCACTTTTATTACAAAATTTTCCCGATTGTGCCTATTCAATTACATACTCAGTTGGGTCTATTACATGTTTGTGTTTGCTTTTTTGAAAAGAAATATAGATAAAAATATTCTGACTCAGATTCGCCAAAATTCGTGATGCTGAAGCAAAAAAGATCCATCAATCAGGGAACACTTCATGCAGGCGCGATCCTATTGCTCATGTTACCATCCGCAGCTCCCGAGGAAAGCCTAAGGGGGTTTCTGCACAAAATAGGAGGTTCTTAAATGAAGGCCCGCCTCTTTCTCCCCAAGAAGAGCACGCCTCCAAGGCAGCCAGACTACCCCGTTCACGACATGTAAGAACATGATGACATTGCATCACGATCCCTCCATCCTGAATAGGTATCCAGGAAGGGGAGCCTTATCATCCCAGGTCATCCACCCGTACTTCCTTCCCAGAGCTCGCCTTAAGAAAAGAGTCTCTCAGTGCGAGGACCACGGGACCCAGACTGGAGCGAAGAGTCTAAAAGGTGGACAACAACGATGAAATCAGGATCCAATACCGTCGCCACCCAAGCAAAACCTCACTTCGTCCGCACCCGCCACCAGGAGAAGATTTGTTTGAGCAAATCAAGTCATACCTTGAGCCAATCTATTCCTTTCTGGCAGCGAGACCTTGTCACGATAACTAAAATTTCGCAACCAGGTCATCACGAGAACCGAAATTATATGGCAAGGGGGCCGATATGACGCAACCACCGTCTTCATTATTGGCATCCTCTCAATCTTCTTCTTCTATCGGGCGAACAACAACTCAGTCCGCCATAATCGCAGTCCTTTTTTATTGGGACTACGACCATAATCACAGTTCAAACAAAAATGCCTTATTTTTGAGTTTTTATTAAAGGACTATTATCATAGGTCACAATCCTCACAAAGGACTGTGATAATGAGTAGCATGTTTATATCACCATTCACTGATAATCGATTCATGCCTAATGTTTTCTAGATCTAAAAAACACATCGATCACAAAAAACTCATCGCGAACACGAACAAACGAGATATGTAAAATGTTGATGTCAAAGAAAATTGGTCTAAGGGCTCCGCCCCTGAGACCCGGGGAGGGGGCTCCCCGCCCTCCTTCCAACCCTCATGGTGACCTGACTGCGCAAATCGACCTGCGAATTACTGTGCGTCGGGGTCAAGGTAGAGGGGAGAGCAACATCGAGGGCAATAAGGAAGGATAAAGAGAAAATAAAAATATATGAAAAGTGATGATTAGGAGGAACCAATTTATGCTGACATGGATGAAGTTATAGCGAAGAAAATTATGAAGGTGAGTTATTTTTTCTAATTATGAAGCAAAGTAGATGGCTATGTTTGTGTATATATGGGGATAGACTTGGTATATGCGAAAGAATTTGAGTTCAAATCCTTCCCACTCAAACGCAATCCCACGACATTCAAATAAAAGACCCATTTCGTTGAAGTTGATCTATATTGTTTAAAGTAACTAAAAACCAACAAGTGTTTTGAATATTTTTTACCCATCCACCAAATTGGTGCAAAATGGATGGCCCAAAATAGAATCTTACTTAGATTTAAGACTTTAAACATATAAATTTGGTGCAAAATGGATGGCCCAAAATAGAATCTTACTTAGATTTAAGACTTTAAACATATAAATTCTCGATCCGATCATTTAATCATGATCTAAACATTTAAAAGTCCCACGCACCAATTTTCGTTAGGTTTCAAATAGAATGTTATTAAAGCTTTTAATTATGTTGTCATGATCATTATATCATTCAAATTAAGAGCTATTAAATTTAAATGTTTTGACTATTTTACAAATGTATTATATAATCTTATCTTGAGAATATTTATTAAATCTTTAGACATCTTATTTTCTCTAAATTTATTTTCATCAATATATAAATTGTTTTTTTCCCCTAACACATGTATCACATGTATCAAGAATCTAGTCTCTATTATAATGACTCATAGCGATTTGTACTGAACTGAAAGCAGGGAGTATCTTTTAGTTTTTTTGCTTTTTTTCTTCTTTGGTTTTTCTTCTTCTTTGTTAATATGTCTCGAACATTGTTTGGACAGAGTATAAACTAAAAATCAAATGGTAAAAGCTTCGCATCAATATAAATAGTTAAAATAGATTGAAAACCAGGTAAATTGAATGTTCTCTTTCTATTGGATTGGATTTGGGAGAAGTGATTCATTTTTGATATCAATACTAGGTGAAAAAGTTTTAATTGTTGCATGTTATATATCCATCAAAAATCAATATGTATAAGCAATGTTTAGTTTGTGGAAATTGTGAATTCGTCTTCGCCGTGTAGCTTTTTTAATTGCAAGTGCACAAACGTATTTATACCGCTCGTATATTTGATTGTATAACAACGTATCATAACATACTAGTAATTTATAACCTTTTGTTGTAAATATAAAAATAAATTTTATATTATCGAATGAATTTAGATTGATCATGTGAATCAAGAGTCATCTAGCTTTGATGAAAGACTTACATCTCTGCTTCATTCCTTTTACACACATCTAATGTAAGCTAAAGCTTGTAACTTTTCTTTTTCTTTTTCTTTTTTTTCTTTTTTTTTTTTTTGAAGAACACCATTTTATTTGACAAATAATTAACCAAGCCTCACAATGCACTGTGGCATAAACAAGTCCATGTATTTTGTTGGAAAGGTAACAGAAGTAGCTCGTGCCAAATCACCATAATACTGCTCTTAAATTCAGGGACAACAGGAATATGATGGAAAACCAAAATTTAAAGTCTAAAAGCAGAAAAAACTCCATTACTCCCATCGAGGTTTTTGACAAAGACAAAAAATTGCTCGGTGGCATGAAAGGTAACCTATTAGAATCAAGAGGCTGGAGAGTCACATCAAATGCCAGACTATGCTCAAATAAAAAGGGAAAAAGAAACAAAGAAAGAAACTGCACAAATAAAGGCAAACTATTAATAATACAAAAACCAATATTTTTATAAAGTTTTCTCTAATATTTCAAGGTAATTTGAGAACAAGGATATCACTGTATTTAGCTAGAGAAAACAATATTTTTTTGTGACATGAAACAAGATTTTACCCAATAAAATCATGACCCGCGGTTTTGCTCACGCAAAAAACACAAACTGCACTGAAAGTACGGGGGGAAAATATATATATATGACTCAGCTTAGGTTTCGATTAAATTCATTGAAGTTCTAAGATTGACATTAGAAAGATGGAGCCAAGAGAGAGAAGAAGTGCTCAAAACTTGGACACCCAACAAAAATGAAAAGGGAAGAGAACCAAATTGGTCAAAAAAAACACTTCGAGGCCCCTGAAACCAACTTTCCAACTGGCACCATCTCCAGAAAACATTCAGAACAATGAAACAGGTGGTTCACTCAAAGGATTTTGCAAAGGATACAGGTAAGTTAGTTAGAAATCAACCATTAATGATCACAGTTAAATGATCAATCGGCCATTAATGACTTGATAAACAATAATCTAAGCCAAACTATATAGGTCAAAGAATAGCCCAACTTAATCTTAAAACACTGGTGACTTTATTGTGTTAACTGGACTTGAGAAGATTAGTACAAAGCACACCAGCAAGACACGAATACAAGTGACTGGGGGTAAATATGGGCATCAGGGAAGCATCTGAGTTTCTGCAAAATGTTGTGAAAGCCCAGATACCTACCTCCACCTCGCGGTGGAAATGTGAAGCCATGAACAATCACTTCCAATTAGTTTGTGAACGAGGAAGTTGCGTCCACACATGAACCTCTCTGTAACCCCACCCAAACAATCTGTATGTCCACTGCACAGAAGTAACCGGCTGCATATCTACTACTCACAATTGCAGCATCCCTTTCCACAAAATTAGTAGCCAAACCATTCAAATCCCCAAACCTCGCCTGCCCATTTTGATAACACGTCCCGCTCGTTAGCTTTGACGCACAATCAGGAATGCCGTTGCTGTTTCTATCCCCTTCCACTGTTTGATGTCTCATCCTTTTTGGAAACACTAACGCATCCATTTTCTTTGTTGCAAACAGTAACACTGGCTGAAGTACTGCTACTGCAGTTCTCACTTGAGCAGGGAACTACTGAATCCTGAGCAACTTCATCAGGAACATTGCGGTTGGCTTGTCCATTCTTTAGCCCAGCTGCCCACTTCCTATACGGCCTATTCAAGAAACCGCGATTCATGTATGCCATATCAGAATCAGATGGAGTGCTCTTGCCTCTGTCAGATGGCAACTCGAGATTTGCAGGATTGGTATCGCTGTTGAGCTCTGAATGCCCATTTAAGTAGCCATTGGCAATGGAGAAAGAAGCAACTGCAGGTTTTTCTGCTTTCGTTCTCTTTTCATGGTCCATGGACTTCTCAACAGTAGGCTTGTCAAGGAATCCACGAGAAAACATCAGCTTTGGCTTCCAACGGAACCATTCTCTGAGACAGATGGCAATGCGAGAGGCGGCGATACATTAGTTCCTTCACTGCTGCATGAAGTGCTGGCCACCTTGTCAACTCCATTAGTTGAGCTTAATGGGCAATGCTCTACCATTATAGTCTCAGGATTGAGCTCAGAAGCAGTTTCAGGTTCAGTAGATGGCAATGAACTAACATAAGCATTAGGAGACAAGACCGCCATCTCAGGGACAGTGTAAGAGGCCATGTTTTCAGTGCTGAAGGAGCTGTCTGATGTACATCCTGACAAGTGGGACATTTCTTCAGAAAGGCAAACCAAACCATTTTCTTTGATATGGGTACTAACATCACAGATACCAAGAGGTCGCTCACATTCCATATCTTTGACATCGACAGAGGAAATTGTTACTGGAGAGAATAAAGTGGTATTAGTTTGGGAGATGGCAACAGCAGAATCCTGAATATGAGAATGCAGACTTGAATTCTTGTCTTCACAACCTTTCGGTTCTTCACATTCCATATCTTGGACTTCAGCAGAGGAAGGTGTTGCTAGAGAGAGAGAATTGATATCAGTGTGGGAAACAACAACAGCATCTTCTTGAATATGAGAAGACTGACTTGAAATCTCCACTTCACAACCTTTTTCTTCCATCGAGCTAAATTTGGAAATATTAGCATCCATATCCCCAAAATCGTTATCTACAAGCATCAGTTTTGCTTCATCAGGTACTTTCAACTCTGAATTTTCTTTTCCCTTCACAGTATCCGTTTTAATATCTCTAAGTCTGTCATGTCCTGTATCCCTCAGCAAGGAGAGACTTGATTCTGAACCAGTATTTGAAGAGATAATCGCGAGGTCACAGTTTGATTCTGAGCCAGTATAAGCAGGGAGGCTCACAGAGTCACTAGACGCACTCTCTCCATTGGGAACAGTCAATAAGTCAACTTCCTTTGCAGCCAAATGTTTCTTTCTCGCAGGTTCTATGGGCTTAACAAAAGGCTCCCTACGTGCAGTCCTCCTAACCAATTACCAGAAAGTGTGCAATCAGACTTTACAAAATAAACTAAATCTGTAAATAGCATCACATTGAGGAGACTATTGAGAAAAGTCAAAAAGAAAATTACATGGAAAAGCTAAATGAGAAATACAACAAACGAACCGCAAAACTTTTTTTAATAAAGAAAACATTGGAGCTTTACAATTCCGGTACTGAAAGTGACAACTTATTTTGCCTCGCAAAAACCCAAAATAAGCAAAACCAGCAACCAGAGGGGGAGAGAGGGAAGCAGTCAACGAAGTCTAATTTTTCAACGAAACAATAAAATTTGAAAGTAAACATTCAGAATAGTTTTAACAAATGAATAAAGGGTAACTTGTATTTATCAGAAAGACAAACATGAAAGCAGTTGACAAAGGGTAATTTTTGAATGAAACAAATAGATAAATTTGAAAGTAATCATTCAGAATAGTGTCAACAAACAAATAAAGGGCAAATTATATTCCAAATGAAAGTAATCATTCAGAATATGTCAACAAACAAACAAAGAAATAAAGTTGCAAACCTTACAATTATCCCTATAGTTTGAGTCAACAAACAAACAAAGTATCAGTTACGGGTATAGGAATATGGCGAGACTTTATAATTAATTAATAGTTACCTATCTTATTATAATTAATTAATAACAAACATTATGATATATTTTCATAATTTAAATATTAATATGTTTTGGTTTAAAATTTTGGAATTTGAATTTCATGTTAAAAGTTCAGGGTTTTCATGTTCAAGTTCATATTAGGGATGAGTAAGAAATTTATTATGGGTACACTGGTATACTGTACAGTAAAAAAAAAATTACCTTACAATTATCCCTAGTTAGAAACTATGGAAGAGATACGTGAAAAGACAGCAAAGTCTTTCCAATGCTATTACTAACATCATTTGTTGCCATCCAACCTTAGGGATAAGTGCTGAAAAATAAACTATATGACGGATGTGTCATTGAGCCAAATAATTAAACCTTTTATTTCAATAAATATTCAGAAAACAAAGGAATCTTTTTGTCAATCATATGGGAGGCAATCCTTTTCTTTTCCTTTTGAGTGTGTGTGTGTGTGTGCGCGCGCGCATGTGTGGTGGGTTCGGGAGGATGGCTTGGGCCCCGCCGGGGGGGGGGGGGGGGGGGGGGGGGTCCCATATGAAGTGTGACAACTAGTATTAAATTGCTTTTTTTGACTGCCTTAGCTGAACATTGATAGCGTCACATAGAAATTACACAACCATTTGAAAATTTTGAAAGTCCACTATCAAGTGAGACATAAAACACATAAAATTGCTTTTTTTTTGTCAATATGAAGTAACAACTGGTATTAAATTGCTGTTAGTAATAGTTCAAAATTTACAAAATAAACAACCTTTTAGATTATCTCTGGTTGTTTTTTGTGATTACTAAACACGTAGAGGAGTGGAATTATTTGCTCTTTTTAGTAAACAGTGGAATTAATTCTCACCTGCTATATAAGAGCATATAAGCTCCCTGCGAAAGTACCTCCTCCACATCCACATTGGTGACCTGCAATATCTTAAGGTACTGAGAACAACAAATAGCAAATTTGATATTTTCATCAATAAAAGTTTACGATATCAATAATTACCTTACAATCATCAATCCTGTACCAACGTCCATAATAATCTCTGGTATAACAAATGTAATGGCCAAAAAATGAAGCATTCAACATGTCGACATGAACAACGACGGCATACAGTGAATACAGATCGGTACCATCTCCATTGTCACTCATGTAAGGAGAAAGATCCAAATCCTCGGGAAAAGTTACTCTTTTGTTCAACTTACCAAATCTACCACTCTGTACAATAGGAAGCAAATACCTCTTGAAACTTTGCATCTAGTCTGAAAGAGAGAAATAGAAAAATACTGCCATAGTTCTAACCTGGAACCTCTTCAGAGCAATAGTGAGGATGTTTGGAGCTTGATGAACTGTGAGCCGCTTCCACGCTTTGACATAACCATTGCATCTGAAGACAAGAAAGAAATTTGAAAATCAAAAATCTAGTTGCGGGTGGAAAAGCAAAAGCAAAAGCAAAATAGAAAGAAAAAAAAAGTGGCTTATAGATATATACCGCTCAAAAATTTCTTAGAAAAATACCCTCCAAATTTGATATTGCTAATTTACCCTCAAAATCTTTTGGATCTTAAAAATTTACCCTCAATCCATCGCTCTTTCAAAATAAAAAGAGAATATTCTGTTTTGATCTATTAATGAATTAATGTGACCAATTAATGTGAAGAGTTATTAATGATGAACAGACATAAAATTCAAATATGGATAGCTAATGATTAATGAAACAAAATTTATATTCTCCCTTAAACAAAAATGACCAAATATTTTGGTTTTGGAGAAAAATAATTATTAATTTAAATATGGATAAGGATTAAAAACTCGCCTAAATAATATACAAAAGGGTCCAAATTCAGTCAGCTTTAATGAAGCCAGACAACGACAATCGAGAATGACGCGAGCGACGAAAGTGAAGGCAATTTGCTTTGTGAAGGCGATTTGCTTTGTGAAAGGGGCTGAAATCATGAGAAAGCCCTAAATTTTAGGTTTTGGTTTCAAGTACTCTCTCAAGGTTGTTTAATTTTACGATTCACATATGCTAAAATTTGAATCTGTCTTAACTCATGTGTATTAAAATTTTAGGATATTGCCTAATATAGTCGATTTCACTACCTTTTGGTACAACACCGATACCAAGCTCCCAGACCATATACAATTCTCAAAAAATATCTCCAGAGAACATCAATGAAATAAGAGAGATTCTCCAGAGTTATTTTTGAGAAATTACATATGAATCAAGGTTTGAAATCTCCATATCAGTATTGACTATAGGTTTTTGGTAGTAGATTCGGCAATACTAGGTAATATCTCAAAATTTTATTATGCATGAATTAAGAAAGATTCAAATTTTAGCACGCTCATGAATTGTAAAAATTAATCAACTTTGAGAGAGAGAATTTAACATACCTGAAACCAAAACCTAAACCTTATGGTTTTCTCCCGATTTCAACCCCTTCCACAAAGCAAATTGGTCATCAGCATCATCATCAGCGTTGTTCTTGATTGTCGTTGTCCGGCTTCAGCAAAAGAACGAGAGCAAACTGAAGCTTTTGTATATTATTTGCAGAGGATTTCAATATTTAAATTAATAATTAACTTTTCTCCAAAACCAAAAGAATTGGTTATTTTTATTAAGGAAGAATAGAAAATTTGTTCCATTAATCATTAGCTATCCAAATTTGAATTTTAAATCTACTTCATTAATACATCATTAATAACTCTCACATGTTTCTTTAAAAGGGGAAAACACTCTTCAAACCGGGACTACAAGTGGTCAGGTCCAGCTAGTTTTTGCCATGATCTATATACCCCACCTCAAACCATGTCAGACCTAAGACTCATTTCTTGCATGTTTGTTTCTCAAGTCCAGTTTATGACAAATTTTCAAGCACCTTTGTGACTCAGGTCAGGTATCAACTATTTAGATTCAGATCCAACCCGCATAACTCGAGTTCGATTTGAATTAGGGTCAGATCCAGTTGTAGTTTCATGAGTAAGTTTCATTAAAAAGGTGAAAATACAAAAGATAACAATAGATTTTAAGTACAACAGAAGTAGGATTGTCAACCAAGTCAAAATTAACCTAAAACCACCCCCGCCTAACCCAAACCCAAACGGGTAAGTTTTGATTTTATTCTAATCTACTTGAAGCTGAGTAAAAACACTAACCTACCTAAAACTAAGACCTGGAAAATTTAAAAATCTACTTATATATGGATATATATACACCCAAAACTACAAATTGTTCAAATATTGGTTATTAGGAATTTTTTTTAAAATTGTGTATCGATATATATGTGGAGTGATTTTACATTATGAATGGCCTATTGATGCATCTGATATTGTATATCAAAATAAGTGGAGGGGATTTACATTATGAATAGCCTATTGATGCATTTTAATGGATAAGGGCTTGCTTCAAAAAGTAGTCTAACTATACATACTACAAAAACATAGGTGAGCTAGGTTACTTTGAATTAGATGATGTTCGTTCCAAAATGAGAATTTGCACACTTGGGTGTGATCTAAACAACTTGCTAACTTTGCGACCACTTAACGCATACGCAAGAAAACTCAAAATTGTTCAAAAATCTTGGTTATTAGGCATTCTTTAATATTGTATATCAATATAAACAGAATGGATTTGCATTATGAACAGCCAATTGATACATTTGAATGAGAAGGGTTTGCTTTAGAAAGTAGTCTAAGTTAACCATACACACTACAAATACATAGTTCAGCTAGGTTACTTTGGATTAGATAATGTGCCTTCCAAACTGAAAGTCCACACTTTTGGATTGAAATCTACCACCCATAAACCTTGTAGAAACAAAACTTCAAATGTTTTCAACATGTTTTGCCCACATATCATGTGGCAAAATAATCAACCAGTAAAAAATATGTACAAGTGCTTAATTGTGGCCACTCTCATGCATGTCTATAACAAGTAAAAAAACTACGATATATGTTGTTCATGGTTAGTATGTAGTAGGTCACGTACAACAGTGTAAATTTTCAAAGTGAAAGTATTCACATTCCATGAACTTTTGAAAGTAGCCTAGTTCAGCCCATATATCTGAAATACACACCCCCCCCCCCCCCCGCGCGGGGGGGGGGGGGGGGGGGGGGGTTGAATAGGTGTACTAACTGATCTAAAGACAAATGATGCGGAATTTAAAACTCAATTACAACACACTATGTGTAACCAAGAGTGAGCCTAAATTCTCCGTGAAAGACTTTGGAACTACTCCTCGAGACTTCTCTAAATTAAGAGTTGAGCTGCTATATGAAGCTCTCTTGGTTCAACACAAGTGTGGGCACACAAAAACTATATCTAGTATATGAATATGTGTAATATAAAGCAATGCAAGATATAAGAGAGAGAGTTGAGAGGTAGTGGATCAAACGCAAACAACAAGATATGTTTCAAGGTTCGTGCCACTACTCTACATCCGCGCCTTCACACAGAAGGATTTTCACTATTTCCACAAAGAGACTACCACTGAGGAATTACAACTCTACACTTGGAGTATACTACTCCTCTCTCAAACACAATCACCTCTACACAAGAGGGATAGGCACAAAGCTAAAGCAAAGAAAAGGTTACAATCTAGGTGATCCAATGATCACAAACAACATTTGGTGATCATAATAGACTACAAACAATTTTCCTCACAAAAACAAGATCTTATAGATAGGATTATAGATGATAGCTCAAGTATGAGAAAAACAAAATAATTGGAAAGAAAATAACAAAGAAAAACACTTGAACAAAATACTAAATAGATTTGTAAAGAAAGCTCAAAACTAATTTCCCAAAGACTCTTTTCTTTGATTTTTCCAACACTTTAAAACAAATAAAAGATCAAATTTTTTGGCTCAAAAACTCCTTTTAAACTTGCTGCAAAACACTGAAAAAGATTGGAATAAAGACTCTAAAATCTTGATAATAACAGCTTGAGAGAATCCCCTATTTATAGGCTCTCAGAATTATAACCGTTGGGGTCCAGAAAAGGTCATATATCTGATCGTTGAGCCACGATTGACCGCTCAGTCGACCGGAAGCCCGGTCGACCGAGCCCAAGGACACTCAACCTGTCAGTCGACCGCCCGGTCGACCGGCACTACCCGAGAGTTGGGTAGTTACAATCGGTCGACCGGCCGGTCGACCGACCTTATAGACAAGGCTTCGTGCACGTCCTTGTGCACATTGGTCGACCGAGTTCTTGTACGGTCGACCGGCTGGTCGACCGCCTGCTAGCTCAAGCTAAGGATAAAAGGGTTTGAAACTTGGTCTTTTTAACACCTATAAAATCTCATAAATTTCACAAAAATAAGTTCTTATAAATATTTGATTTACAAATATGTGTGACCAAAAATCAACACATATTACAAACTATTTGAGCTATTTTGTGATATAAAAATTAAGTTTTAACACAAAATCGGTATTTTCCAAAAATCAAACTTTGAAATGAAAATTCGATTTTTCTCAAACTTCTATAAATACAAAAATAAGATATTTAAACTCTTTTGAAGCATAGTGTATGGATAGAATACAATACACATATAAAAGGTATGCCTATGTTTTTGAAAAATAAGTTTTGTTAATTACAAAACTCTAAATACATGAAATAGAATCATCAAAATCAGTTTTCTAAATACATGAAGCATAGATGTATATAGATAAAATCCAATATACATTAAACCATGTAAACTTGTTTTGATTCTATCTATTCATGAAAACCATATATATATATATATATATATATATATATATATATATATATATATATATACTTGAAATCTAAAATCAGTTAAACCGAAAACCAAACATATCTTGGGGGAGGTGTGAACTTGAGTATATCAACACTAGTCTATCTTACAAAAGATCTAAACACAAACTAAAACTAAACAAATCGAAGTCATTGTAAAACTCCTTCTCCAAGCCGACTCGATCCAAACACGATCCAAAGAGATTGACTCCAACCGAGTGCTAGATGTGATCTTGATGCGCGAGCTCTTGAATCATGTGTTAGCTCCAAAACTCCTTTATTGAAACTAAGCACCTACTAAGATCTTGATAATAAATCTGAAACTATATAAACACATCATTAGTACTATAACTACGTGAGTTAATCATCATCAAAACTAAAGTGATTGACCTTTGGGCCAACAATATCATATATACTATATACGTAAAAGGGGTCCCCAGGAGACTTCTTACTTATAAGTTATCTATAAAGTCGATAGTCAGAGCTAAACTCCCACCATGGAGCATCTTAATGGATTATCAACAACATTTATCATGATTTTAAAATAGGTTGCGTATAAAAAAGATATGTGATTTGGAGACTTTTTTCACCTTTGATCAAATGGCCTTATTTGTTCTGTTATCAAAAAAACCGTTCTCACTTGATACATAGTTAAAAAGTAACATGAGTGCATGATTTTTTATAACAGTGTTTTAGGATGGAGACCATAATGAACAGTGTGGATCATTGGATGATCCATGATGATATTTTAGGCCAGGTGGCCAACTGGTTAGGTAACTACCCAAGGAGTCACCTTTAGACCACTTCAACATACACAAACACCCCACACCGGGGGGGGGGGGGGTTAGAACGGCTCTTTTGGGAAGCAATTAAAACCAAATCTGTTGCATTCAAATTCAATGAGAGGGAATATTGAAGACTTTACTAAAATTTATCCACAACTTAAACGGTGCCTAAACCTTAAAAAAACAAGTTATTTTAAGATATTTTTACCTATGAATTGGATAGGCACAAAAACAATTGGTCGAAAGTAAGCAACTTTTTTTCACGGTCTAGAATATCTTAAACCTAACAAAAATCGGTATGCAACGGATATAAAGTGTGATCTAAAGTTCAAAATCAACTATTTGTATTCCCCAAATTATAAATCAAAGCAACATGCAACTTTTGACTAGGGATCGAAGTCTCGGGCGAGTCGGAGACGACTCGGCGAGAGACAGTACAAGTTCGAGACTCAAATCACACTTTTGGGCGTAATCAGCCCGACTCGGCAGATGACTAGGGATGACTCGGCCGAGTCAGACCGACTGTTCACCCGTGTCGACGCCGCCGGTCGGTTAAAAGCAAAGAGAGAGAGATACAAGGCTTACCTCTTCGCTCGCCTGCCTGCTGACGTCGTCGGTCCCCCGCCCGCCTCTCTCCCCCCTCCGTCCCTTCCTCCCTCCAATCTCTCTCTGTCTTTGTCTGGAGAGCGGAGGAGAGACTCTCTCTCTCCCCCTTCGATCTCTCCCTCCAATCTCTCTCTGTCTCGCTCTCTCTTACCCCCCTCTTTAATCTCACCCTGATCTTTCTCTGTCCTGCTTTCTCTTACCCCCTCTTTTAATCCAACCCCCTGATCTCTATCTCTCTATTTCTCTCTCTCCCTCTCTCAATCCGATCTCTTATATTCAATCCTCAAATCTCTCTTATATTTACCCCTCAAATCTCTCTTATATTTACCCCTCAAATCTTTCATATTTAGTTATTTACCCCTCAAATCTTTTTTATATTTAGATTTTTATATTTACCCCCCAAATCACCATATTCCTTATATTTACCCCCCCAAATCATCATATTTTCCCAATTACCCCTAAAACAAACTCGTTTTGGACATGTGATACACGAAAATTAATGTTTATAATTTTAAGATTTATCGTGATTTTTTCAGAATTTTTTGAGCTTTCTATGTAGCATTTTGCGTGAATCGCGCAAGACCGGTCCGAGACAACGCAACCGATCCCTCTCAATGCCCGCCGATTGGCGGCCGAGACCGTGACTTTGAACCATGCTTTTGACTGATCATTTTGCCCACTCAAGGCATAGGCAAAAAAAACTCGACATTGCTTGATCTTTCTAATTTCAGGCATTATTAACAATGCAAATAAATTTTAACAAAGTATATTTTTCGTTGAATGGCCATTGAAGTTGAAAGGAGAAATTTTGCTTCCAAATCCCATCCCAAAAGTAGCCAAATCTACATGGATCTGAAAACATCAGGGAAACTCTCTCCCTCCCTCTCTCTCTGTCTAGAAAGGATTTGGATACAAATCCTTCTGTCACTAAACTAGCACTGCAGCATCGCAATGAAAGGATTTGGATACAAATCCTTGTGTTACTACAGTAGCACTGTAGCATCATTGAAGCAATTACCGCAATGACACATTTAGTGTAGCATGAGTAGCATACATACATAACACCAGATACTGAGAGATGAGTCTTATCTAATTTCACATCTTTCCTTTCTCCCATATAAACCTAGAATTTAGAGTAAGTTCCCACTTATAAGAATTTATCGCAAGAAACATGTGGTTCCCCTTGTTTGTGTAATTAGCAGTACATGAGTACAAAAAAGCAAGCATCCAAATTCTAAGGTGGTTTGCAATATGAAATATACAGTAACTGACAAAAAAATCTTCTTAAAAAAAGACATGCTTACCCATCACATTTATACATATTGTCCCCATCAAGCCACTCCTTAACAGTGAATTGGTCCAGGCACTCCTCCAAAGATTCAGCATCACCATGAATTTCAACTGTCAAATCCATCATGTTCTCATAACGATTCGAAATCATATTGCATTTAGTACATTTCACCTGAATATATAACAAGTTAGGCTTAACATTAAGTAATAAGAAACTATTACAACAAAAAAAAAGAATGGAGATGGGCAAACATAATGAACTAAACTCTCATTCCAAAATCTTCACAAACAAAAACCTATTGATACTAACATTATAGCAGCATAAAGGAACAACCTGGTTGGAGATAGTATGGACTGAAATAAACAATTTCAACACAAGGAGAAAGCATTGACACCTCAATAATGGTATAAAGCATCCAAAGAGTCTCTAGATGGACTATCTGAACTGGCATTAAAAGTCTAAAAGGCAAAAACTTGATCACTATCGACAGATAGTCATGTGTCAGAAATAAGACATGTTCCACATGATGTATGTTTGTAATAGAACTAGGGACAAGTGTTTGCAGGGTTTGCCTCAATCTACTTTTGTCTTGCTAATGTTTCTGAAAAGTTGCTGGATTAACTAAGGTGTTTCCATCTTACTAGGCACGAATCCCATGTGTTAATTGAAACTCTGGCAATCTAAAGTAAGGGAGATCAGTCAGGGCCCAACTTAGCTAGTTTCTGTTTTTTGGATGATTGGTTTGGACATGCCACATCAGAAAATCTAAAGATAAGCATAAACGAAGAATTGGGCTCTAGGTTACCGAATTCGTCAAACTCCTCATGATTTTGGATTGTGCGTACACTTGCAATCCGGATCGGTGAAATTGGCGAACCAGAATATAAATGAATTATAATGTAATATAACGAGAGGAAAAAAACCCTCATATACTAAGGTTGAGAAAATGAGGCTTATGCATGATGTGCCTAATGAATATTTAACATTTCATTGGATCTGTGTTGTGCCTACGTGAGACACACACACAAACACAACGATCTGAAAATCATTGTGTTCCGATAAACATGTTTTGTTCCAACTAAGCGATCCGAAGAATGCTACCCACATCGTACCGCGCTTTGGGGCTACTCACGTTTTCCATTCTCGTTTCCATACCACGTACCAAAGCGATCCATATACTAGGTAACATTGGATTGGACAAAGCCTTAAATCAGAACAAGAGAGAACATGCATTAAGGAACCAAGGTTCAAGAGCTGAACACCAAGTCTAAGTGCTAAATTGGCACATCTCTGGTCTCTCGGTAATAACCCTGTGACCACCAATTTAGAATATAACCAAATAGTGGAAATACTCTCATAACCAAGCCCTAACCAACACAGCCAAACATGGTACCTGACAGCAATAACATTGTTCAGGACAAACTTTGTCCTAGAGCCAGATCTAGCATTGTGCCGCTGCTGAATCAGACACAAATCTCACACGGATTTAGAAAGGATTCACTTGGATTCTTGCCAGATTGTGTTAGGCTGTGTACAATACAAATTCAGCATCAGACGCAGGCAGGATGCAGAGGAAGCTGCACTAAGGGTTTGACTTCTTTCAAATACAACAATGCAAAAGCTAAAGGTGGTGAGGCCACAAAGGCTCCGTTTGTGTGTGCGTATTATTTTCGTTCTTTATTTCATTTTCTTTCTCTTTTCTTTGTTCCAGATCTAACTGCATCTCCTTTTGGTTTGAAAAAGACTTTGTTTTGCTTTAATGTTTTGATCCCCCATAAATATGCTATGAAGTTTCCAGAATTTATAGGGGGGCTTGGCCTAATATGGCGTTTGACTTAATGGGTATGTTGCACTGACACACGCTAGAGGCCGATGTATCCGTATTCGACATGTATCTGAACACAGAAGTGCAAGATACATGGTAGATACATGTCCATCATGTCCGCGTTTCTAGTCTTGAACCAGTTTGGATATGATTGGACTCCAAAGTATGACTGTGCTTACTTTTCATGATTTATATGATTGGAAACTTAAAGAGTTTGTATAAAATTGCATTCACATGAATTGTTGTATGAACCTGAGACTACATCCTCTCTTATCCTAATTCTTCATTCACACATAAGAATATAAAAGTATTATACTCAACCTCATCATAACTTTTTGGAGTTCTGATACAGACTGCAGCAGCAAGGACTTTAATATGGTATCAAAGCAACCTAAGTTCAATTCTCTCTAGGCGCATATTTAAAAAGCAAATTTAGAAGAAGAAAAAATATCGTTGCACTAAAGCCTAAGTTTTGGCCCATAAACCCTAAACTCTCGCAACTTTGAAGTTTTGGTGTAGTTGCAAGTAGAGCGACCCAGGTTCAATTTCTATCGGGCATGCATTTAAAAAGTGGATTGAAAAAAGTATTATTGCGCAAAAGCCTAGGTTTCGGCCCATCAAAAAGGGCGCTTTAGGTAATGAGACATCCAATTTGAAGACCCACTCCATTGAAATTCATCTATGGGTCTGTTTGGTTTGCGTAATTGGGCTGCATTTCGTAAGCAAACTGCAGCCCAATTACACCCCATTTGTTTGGTCCATTTATTTTTTTTGCGGTCCACTTCGGCTGCAGTTCGGCCCACTGCAACTGCCTTGCGTGTGTGGAGAGGGGAATCTCGTGCGGGGATGGGAAATTGCAGATGCTTTTACAGCTCCGACGCCTGACACCCTCTCACTTCTGCTTTTGCATCTCCAACGCCTCGATCACTCCACTCCTCTCTCGATCTCTCTCGATCTCTCTCTCGCCCTCTCTCTCTCTCTCTCAACCAGCCGAGGCCGCCGCCGCCTCCTCCACCCAGATCGGCCTGAGATCTAGCCCTAAATTGACCGGATATTTCCCTCCCTTCTCGAATCTGTCCCTTTGTGCCCTCGAGCTTTTCCCAAATTGGCCTGCATCGCCGTTTCTCACGGTCAAAAAGGTCTGTGATCTGTCGCTTCTTCTCGATTTGGGGCTAAGGCTAGGATTCCCGACATACGCAGAGAATCGCTTTCTCTGTCCACGAGTCTACAGGTAAGATTCCTTGTTGACTCCTTGAAGATGAGGCAACAGAGGAAGCTTAAATCCCCCCTCAAGCCTTCAATGGCGAGCACATCTTCTCCTTCGTGCTGCTTCTGTGGGAAAGGGAAGAAGCGTAGGCTATCTGTCCTCTCCGATCAGGAATCCTGTTCCGATAATCTGAATTTTAAGGTAGTCTACTCTACTTTCATTTTCAGGTAGTCTGCTCTTTGTGAAACATTATCAATCTACTTTCATTATTAGTTGTGAATTTGATTTTCGCCAACGATATTGTGCTCTAATTAACTATCAAAATTGTGGTCTAGAATTACAACTGAAAAAAGGAAAAAAATAATTCTCATTTGCATGCTAAGATGCTAATGAGTAACTTACTAGCTAAAATAAGAGTGTTAGTACTTCTATTTTGCAATTCTAGTTCGTATTTGCTTGGATCAATTGTGTTGCGTTCTCGAGTTATGAGAGCTGCCACTAGGACCTAACCTAGCTCAGGTGTCGGTTTCAAACCCAAAGTACAGTCTTTATTATTGATCCTTTGTTAAAATTTGGTACATTGTCCAAGTAAACTTTATAGATAGAGTAGGCTCATTAGTTTATATGTTCAAGCATACTCATGTTTTTTATACGTGTGTTTAAATTTAAACGTATCATATTATGTACAAAATAGTTTGTACTTCACATATAAACATATCTGATTTATCTTTCATTTTCAGGTAGGCCACTCGGATTCTCAACTTAATTTTTTTTAGCCTCCAAGGAAATTTAAGATTTTAGATTTATAGCTACATTTTTTATTAAGATTCACATATAAATTGAAATAGTTCTTGAAAAATAATTTTTTTTGACTGAAAAAATTCTAACTTATTGGCTAGAAACTTTGCTGCATTGTTATGTTCGTGTGCAAGTACTTCACCCATTAATGTTGTGCCTCTCACATTGCAGGGATTTTGTTGTGTTTAAGGTGCCATTAATTTTAAGTAGAATTTTTTTGATTCACATATAAATTGAAATAGTTGTTGAAAAAATAATTATTTTTGACTGAAAAAATTATAACTTGTTGGCTAGAAACTTTGCTGCATTGTTATGTTCTTGTGCAAGTACTTCACCCATTAATGTTGGGCCTCTCACAGTGCAGGGATTTGTTGTGTTTAAGGTGCCATTAATTTTAAGTTGAATTTTTTAAGATTCACATATAAATTGAAATAGTTCTTGAAAAAATATTTTATTTGGACTGAAAAAATTCTAACTTTTTGGATAGAAACTTTGCTGCATTGTTATGTTCTTCTGCAAGTACTTCACCCATTAATGTTGTGCCTCTCACAGTGCAGGGATTTTGTTGTGTTTAAGGTGCCATTAATTTTAAGTAGAATTTTTTAAGATTCACATATAAATTGAAATAGTTGTTGAAAAAATAATTTTTTTTGACTCAAAAATTTCTAACTTATTGGCTAGAAACTTTGCTGCATTGTTATGTTCTTGTGCAAGTACTTCACCCATTAATGTTGTGCCTCTCACAGTGCAGGGATTTTGTTGTGTTTAAGGTGCCATTAATTTTAAGTAGTTGTGCTCTAGTTGAGAGCATGGACATGAATTTGTGGAAGCCATCAAGGAGCCTTTTGGTAGCAACAGAGACAATTTGAGGAAGAATCCTGTAGATGATTAATGAAAGACATATCACCAACCCACATGCTCACAAACACCCTTTTTAATCACCAAATGTTTGTTATTAAAGAAGTTGGCTTTTGATTAAATTTTTTTTTAATAATGACTGCTGAATTTGACGAGATATTTGACTGTTCTCAAAGACCAAATTGGCCCACTGATAGTTCTAGGAATTGCACTAATTTGATAGAATTTTAACATATGCTGCTAATCCTGTGTAAGGTATGTTTAGAACAAAGAAGATCCCTTAAAGTAAGCTATATGCGAGTTTAACTTTTTTTTTTTTAATCAGACTGTCAGTTTTAGATCTTTATTGCTCCCTATATACAAATAGTAGGAAATGAGATTTATATCTATGATTCATATCATACCCTTATGTTGAGCCTACAGTTGAATATATGAAGGGCAAAATTCTTTTCTCTTAGAATAATTATGCCCTTATTCATAATTTGTGGAGTATTCAATAGGACAATCTAAGGTAATAAATATGATACATGCATTTTCAGGTGCTTTACATGTTTTCCCATATCTTCCTGTAAACGATGCAAGTTGTACATTGCGTGATATGTTGGTTATGTTTGCTAACATGTATCCTTAATGGCCTTGTATGTTGATCCTAAAGTTTAATGTAAGAAGGAAAAAAATCAGCATGCTTAGAATAATTATGCACATATTCATAATTCTTGAAATAATCACTGCAATATTTATTACTTTCCCTGTTAGTAATGAATATTAATCTTATCAAATTTCTACTCGACTATACTCCTATGTTATAACAACTATACTCCTAGGTTATGACTATAGACTGTTATATTCATGTTAATTTAATTACAACCATTTCTTCCCCGTTATGTAGTGAATGGATAGGTTTTGGATTTGGGATTGGATGGTGCCGACCAGGAGATGGGCATCATTATACTTTGTGCTTGCGCGTATGTCATAATGATGTGGATGACCGGCCGCAATGACATCAAAGAACCAATCCCGAGAGAGATAAGGAATATGGAAAGAGGGCTTTATTTGAGAAGGGTGATGGAGTACAGTGACACCAATTGCATCAATATGTTTAGGATGGATAGAGAATTATTTTTCAATCTGTCTGGAATGCTTAGGACTAGGGGACTCTTACAAGATTCTGATCAGGTGACCGTTGAAGAGCAACTAGGTATATTCTTGTACACCATAGGTCACAACGTTCGTAACAGAGTCGTGGGTATGAACTTCTTACGTTCTGGTGAAACTGTGAGTCGATATTTTCAACGTACCCTACGAGCAATTGGTGAACTAAGATGGGAGTATTTATGTGGACCTAGCAACCATACTCATGAGAAGATCTCTGGAGACCCTAGGTTCTGTAATTATTTTCAGGTACCAATTCCTAAAACATTGCAAACTTAGATGAGTACTGTGTTTTAAGTGTTGATTTGAAATCAACTTAATTTTATTGTGTATAGGATTGTATCGGAGCAATCGATGGGACACACATCCATGCTACCCTACCAGCTAATGAGGTTGGACCTTTCTATGGAAGGAAACCATATCCCACTCAAAATGTCTTGGCAGCTGTAGACTTCGATTTGAAGTTCACTTATGTCTTAGCGGGATGGGAAGGATCAGCTCATGACGCCACTGTACTACGTGATGCACTCACACGTCCAAATGGTCTTAGAGTCCCAGAAGGTAGTTCATTAACAATTGCAACATTTACCGTATTGCAAATTTGTTATGTTCGTTTCTAAGTCTCCACCGTATCTAATGACTTAACATCTTTTAGGGAAATATTATTTGTGTGATGCCGGTTACAATACCAGGCCGGGATTCTTAGCACCGTATCGTGGCACTCGGTACCATTTAAGTGATTATCGTGTGATACAGCCGTCAAACTACAAGGAGCTTTACAATTACCGTCATTCTTCCCTCCGGACAACTGTGGAGAGGGCATTTGGAGCCTTGAAAGGAAGGTTTAAGATTCTAGCATCAAGACCTTTCTTTCCTTTTAGCACTCAAGTGGACATTGTAATAGCATGCTGCATTCTTCACAATTATATCATTGGTCATGGGCCAGATGAGTTTGTCATAAGTAAGGAGGATTTCAATTTGCAAGATGTCTCCCAATCTGGACTATCTCGTAGAGAGATTAGAGAGGAGTCCAATTATTGGATTCAACTTAGGGAAGAAATTGCACTAAGAATGTGGCACGATAACGAGAATTGATGTAGTATGCGTGTTTTGATTTCACATGTAATATTTTGAAACTACCACTACATACCATGTACTTTGTATTATTTATCTTTAAATTTACTGTTTTATTATGCCTTTAGAACTTGACTAGACTCTATTGGTTTGTAAAGGAATCTCTTTGTACTACTCATTATTATTGGCAAACATCTAAAATATTGTTCGCAACAATATATAACGCTTTTACTGTAGGGGATGTCGGGAGAGACTCGTCCCAGTGACACTAATATTGGGCCCTCTGAAGAGGGAAGAGGAGGAAACAGGTCTCCCATACTTTCAGGTGGTCAGAGGAGATGGGAGACTTCCTGATTCAGTTTATGGCAGACCAAATCACCTCGGGTCTAAGGGGCCATAACTATGCGGCCGCAGCGAAAGCGGTGAACGAAAAGTTTGAAGAGCACGTCTCTGAATCCCAAGTTTACAATCATTTGCGAACATGGAGGGCCAAGTGGAACAGGATTTTAAATGTTCGGAAATTGTCAGGATGTGTTGTTTGGGAGGCAGAGACCCGAACATTAAGGATGCCAGAAGAGTATAAAGTCTATATCAAGGTAACATCTTTTCCATAGAATAATCAATTCTTTATATCCCATGTCTGCTGTTTATTTCATGTGTAATGCTTACCCCTTGTATGTAGGCTAATCGGCTTGATAAGCCGTATTTGAACAAGCCCATACATATGTATGATGAGATGGCTATTGTGTTTGGAGATGAGGTGGCTACTGGGAAGCGTGCAAAGGATGGACGTGGCCCTGTAGGTTTGGGAAATGAGGCAGATGCGGAGGAGTTTGATGAAGGTGATGGTAATGATGTGGATTCAGTTGGCCAAGGGAGGAGGTCCGGAGACCAGGCCCAAAGCATGTCCATCTCCCAAGGATCAAGGGGGAGAGGGAAAAGGACAAACCCTCAATTGCAGATAATGGAGAACTTCGCCGGGTCATTAGGTAGTATCGCCAGTCACCTTAGGGAGGTTAAGGCGGACGAAGAAAAGCTTCTTGACAATTGCTTGGAAGCTCTACAAGGAATGATTGACACTGAATATGAGGGTGTCATATTTACTACCAAGGTGGTAAACACCGCCTATGATTTCCTTGTGGAGCACCCAAATATAGCAAGAGGGTTTCTGAAGAGGAAGAACGAGATGAGGGCCTGCTGGTTGTTCCAATTTGTGCAGAGTAAACAGATGGGCTGAAAAGTTTGAGTGGTAGCTATCTTTCTCGTCCAGAATAAGAACATTGCATTATTTTTATCGCTTTTATTTATTGATTAATACATTTATGGTATGTAATATTAAGATTGCTGCATGCAATCAGAATACAGGTGTGGACTTAAGTAGAAACCGGACTGTTAGGTTTGTTGTTGCTTTATAGTTGTATGAACTAACCTATTCTTAGTTGTAACTTGTTTTGTTCTAATCGATTTGTGATGACGTTTGATTCAGGTAAGTGGTTAAGGTTGAAGCATTACTAGGTACACTTTTGTCACACTAATCTAATTTCATTATTTTTTGTATCAATCATTCAATATTGAGCCATGATTTTTTTCCTCTTACTGTGACTGCAGGTAACAGCTGCAAGGGATAATACAAAGTGTCATGCAAAAACAATTTTGAGTAACTTGTTTTTTAACTTGGGGATGAGGTGGCGAACAAATCGCAGCTCTCCTTAAAGTTTTGTATGTTTACAGGTATGATTACTGGACATGTTTGCTGACCCTTAAGATATATATATTAATGGCACCTTAAACACAACAAACATATATGTGGTGGAGTTTCTGTTTAACAATGCAGCAAAGTTTCTATCCAATAAGTTTACTGGACATATATGTTTTTAAGATATATGCAGCAAAGTTTTTATCCAATAAGTTTCTGTCTAACATATATGTGGTGGAGTTTCTGTTTTTAAGATTACTGGACATGTTCTTGTTTCCTGTTTAATATATGAGAATAGATAGAAGTGAGCCAACCAGTCTACTTAACAGGAATTTCTGTTTCCTGTTTATATGTGGTGGAGTTTGTCTCTGAGTTTTCAGTGGTGGAGTTTAATTTGGTGGAGTTTCTCTGGTCTGTTTTCAGTGTTGGAGATTTTGTCACCTGTTTTTTGACCTTTACTGAAAAACTGTTCTGTTAGTTGTCACTTTTTTTCTCCAATTCCCGGGCCTTTTGGTCTACTGAAAGTATATATAAATATGAGAATTTGGGTTACAGTTATCATACTACGGGATGAAGTGGCGATCAAATCGCAGCTCTCCTTCAAGCTTGAGCCATGATGATAAACTGAGCTCACTCCTTCCCCTTTGCTGGGTTTGTAATGGCTGTGATGAAACTCTGAGCCATCTTCTTCTTATTTCCTTGGATTGTAACGGATCGGGTTTGGGTTAAGAGCTGTGATGAATCCTGAGCTCTTTCATTTTTTGACATTAGCCTTCAATGTCCTACGTCTCTTTACAGTTCCTGTTTGGTTTCTGTAATTGGGCAGCAGTTCGTTACACACTGACACCCTCCTGAGCTCCCTCTTGTCTTTTGAGCTCCTGCTGCTTCCAGGTGAGTTGTCTGTTCTATTGGTTTGCTTCCAGTTGAGTTGTCTGTTCTTCAGGCCTGCTCCCAGGTGACTTGTCTGTTCTTCAGGCCTGCTTCCAGGTGAGTTGTCTGTTCTTCAGGCCTGCTTCCAGTTGAGTTGTCTGTTCTTTCTTCTTTGTGACACTGTGGGCTGGATTGGGATCAATATTGAGCCATGATTTTTTTCCTCTTACTGTGACTGCAGGTAACAGCTGCAAGGGATAATACAAAGTGTCATGCAAAAAGAATTTTGAGTAACAAGTTTTTTAACTTGGGATGAGGTGGCGAACAAATCGCAGCTCTCCTTAAAGTTTTGTATGTTTACAGGTATGATTACTGGACATGTTTGCTGACCCTTAAGTTATATATATATATATATATATATATATATATATATATATATATGAGAATAGATGGAATTGAGCCAACCAGTCTACTTCAAAGGAATTTCTGTTTCCTGTTTATGTGGTGGAGTTTGTCTATGAGTTTTCAGTGGTGGAGTTTAATTTGGTGGAGTTTCTCTGGCCTGTTTTCAGTGTTGGAGATTTTGTCACCTGTTTTTTGACCTTTACTGAAAAACTGTTCTGTTAGTTGTCACTTTTTTTCTCCAATTCCCGGGCCTTTTGGTCTACTGAAAGTATATATAAATATGAGAATTTGGGTTACAGTTATCATACTACGGGATGAGGTGGCGATCAAATCGCAGCTCTCCTTCAAGCTTGAGCCATGATGATAAACTGAGCTCACTCCTTCCCCTTTGCTGGGTTTGTAATGGCTGTGATGAAACTCTGAGCCATCTTCTTCTTATTTGCTTGGATTGTAACGGATCGGGTTTGGGTTAAGAGCTGTGATGAATCCTGAGCTCTTTCATTTTTTGACATTAGCCTTCAATATCCTACGTCTCTTTACAGTTCCTGTTTGGTTTCTGTAATTGGGCAGCAGTTCGTTACACACTATCATGGCTCAATATTGATCCCAATCCAGCCCACAGTGTCACAAAGAAGAAAGAACAGACAACTCACCTGGAAGCAGGCCTGAAGAACAGACAACTCACCTGGAAGCAGACCTGAAGAACAGACAACTCACCTGGAAGCAGGCCTGAAGAACAGACAACTCAACTGGAAGCAAACCAATAGAACAGACAACTCACCTGGAAGCAGCAGGAGCTCAAAAGACAACAGGGAGCTCAGGAGGGTGTCATACCCTGTTTGGTTTGTGTAAGGGCTGTATTTCGTAACCCAGCTGCAGCCCAATTACAACCCAATTGTTTGGTCCATTATTTACGAAGCAGAGAGTCTGCAGCCCACTTGCCCACTGCAAATGGAGTTGCGTGTGCGGAGAGGGGAATCTCGATGGGAGATGGGAACTTGCATTCGCTTTCTGCAGCTCCAACACCTGACACCCTCATCACTTTTTCTCTGCCGTGTCTCGAACACTCCATGAGCTCACTCCTTCCCCTTTGCTGGGTTTGTAATGGCTGTGATGAAACTCTGAGCTATCTTCTTCTTCTTTGCTTGGATTGTAACGGTTCGGGTTTGGGTTAAGAGCTGTGATGAATCCTGAGCTCTTTCTTTTTTTCTTTCATTGAATTGTAATGGGCCGAGTTTAGGTTTTTCCTCTTACTGGCTGCACTCAACATGAGGGTCAGCAAGATTGTGGACAGACCATACAGGTATGTCATTGCTCGTGCATTGTTGGCCCCTTCTGCCTACTTCCTTGATTGGTAAGCAAGCAAGCAAGCTTCTAAACTCTGTATTCTCCTTTTGAATTCAAAATTTATGTATGAAGTAGTTTCTTTCTCTAAATTTGTTTTCTTGGTTCATTTGTTTTCAGGAAGGACAGGCCACCTCTCACCTTCTCTTTGCTGGTTCAGTTTTTTCTTCTCGAGTTGTGTGGGTAAGACCGTCTTTTCATCTGTATTAACTTGTATGCTGATCCATCAGTAAGTATGTGGGAATAATTCGAATTTGGTGGAATAAGTATGCCCATATCAGTCCTCTTTAGGGCTTTTCAAGGATCTTTGTGTTTTTTCCGGCCATGTGTTTTAATCGGTTGAGTTTATGTCTCTGCTGTATGAATTTTAATCAAATATATGATATTTTATCTGTCAATTAATTTCTCCAATTTCAGGTCTTTTTAGGCGGCTGAGATATATGCCATTTTGGTGGACAAGAGATGCCTAACACATCGCAGCTATCCATCCAGTTATAGGTATTGAAACTGACCAATTTTCAATTATTACTTTCCTATGCATTATTATGTCTCATTATTTATATATTGGGTACATTAGTCTCAGATGACAAGTGAGGTGATACTGTAAAATGAAGGTTTCTGATTGGAGATTCATGAATGGTTTGGTCCATACACTTTAATTTGCACTTTAAGATATTTTCAGGACTTTTTTTAAGCATCTCATCCTCTTTATCATATATATATATATATATATATATATATATATGAGAAAAATGTATATCAGCCCGCGGGCTGAGAGTACTCTCTCAGCCTGCGGTGACGTGGCTCGATTTGTCACCTCACTGACTTGCGGTCTGCTTTTAGGTAGAAGTTAAATTACCAAATACCCCTTATGATAACTTTTCCTTATTGTTTATTATTATTTTTCCCCCCTTTTATTTTGCCGCTCTTTATAGAATATAAATTACTTTTCGCCTTATTTCTTTACCTCTTTTTTGAAAGATGTAGTTTCTCCTTTTCAGCCTGGGATAAATTTTTTTTTGAAAATATAAAATCTTTTCAGATCATTGTTTTCAGCCTGCGATAAAATTCTACTTTATAGTTTAATTTTTTTTGTATATAATGTAGTCAGAGTCTTGGTCGCATTGTACATTTAAACTGCGACCTTAGTCAAAGTCTTTCATCGCAGTGTACATGGTGAAATGCGACCAAGGTCGCAGTGTTGTTATTGATAAAGATGGCCGGCAACTGCAATCTAGGGTTGCATTACATGGACTGCGACTTTGGTCGCAGTACGTTAAGTAATTATTTTTTTTGAATATAATGTAGTCAGAGTCTTTGCTCGCATTGTACATTTAAACTGCGACCTTAGCCAAAGTCTTTTTTTGTCGCAGTGTACATGGTTAAATGCGACCAAGGTCGCAGTGTTGTTATTGATAAAGATGGCCAGCAACTGCAATCTAGGGTTGCATTACGTGGACTGCGACTTTGGTCTACGCGTCATTCGTAGTTTCCCGAAGCGGTTTGTCTACGTGTCGGTTCTTCATTGGGTTTAGGCGTTAATGTCTTTTATTTTCAAACCGGCTCTGGCGGTTGGAGACCATTAATGCCGACGATTCTGATTAATGAACCATTAATTATGGTTATTATGGGCTGCCTATAAATAGGGCTCACGCTCTCCCTTTAACAGTCCATAATTAGACTGTTTTCTTTCGAGAGCAATTGCTCTGAGAATTTCCGTCTTCTTCAGAGTCTCTAACAGGGGCCTGCCTCCATGGATGAAGATGACCCTATTGACGAACTTGATCGATGTTCGTCCACAAGGGAAGAAGTCATAGACCTCATCGTCCACAAGGGAAGAAGTCATGGTCCTCGTCGTTCACAAGGGAAGAAGTCATGATCCCTGACGAGGACTTAATCCTCACCGAGATCTGTTCTCACTTGACGCACCAGTCAAGCTTGCTGGTGACGGATGGTCAGAGTGGGTATGGCGGCGGGGGATGTGGTGGATATAGTGGTGGGTAGCATTCCCTGTGAGGTCTCAAAACCTCCTCTCTTACCCCAGAAGTGACATCGAGGAAACTCCATGCTCACTGGATAACCTTCTGGTGAAGAGATTTTCATAAACGAAAGTTTCTGCTGCCACCAGACCTCCAGGAGAAGATTGCTCTTAGTAGTCAACAAGGGCTCTTCTTGGCTCTTCTGATGTTTTGTCTTATTGGATACTTTGATGTTTAGTGTTCTTTGTAACACTTAATCTTATTGATTCTGCTGCCACCAGACCTCAAGAAGAAGATTTCTCTTAGTCAACAAGGGATTTTTGATGTTTAATCTTCTTGGCTACTTTGATGTTTAGTCTTCTTTGTAACACTCAATCTTATTGATTCTGCTGCCACCAGAGCTCAAGAAGAAGATTGCTCTTAGTCAACAAGGGATTTTTTTGATGTTTTAGTCTTCTTTTGTACTGCTGTATTTGTAACACTTCAATCTTATTGTATAAGAGATCGTTTTGTATCATTTGCACATTCCTGGAGATAAATGCCTGGACATAAATAAAAAGCATATTTGTTTTTTTTAATAAAATACGAACTTTTTCGCAGCCATGCATTGCAAACAAAACAACTATGACCATAGATGACACTGCGACCAAGGTCGCATAAGATACATTGCAAACAGTAACTACTGTGACCAGTGTCGACACTGCGACCAAAGACTGCGACTAAGCAACTGTTGGGGTAACGTGTCACACCGTCGCAGTGTTGTTGTTGATTAAGACTAAAAACGAGCAATAGCGACCAAGATTGGAGATTATTTTTTTAAGACTGCGGCCATCAACTGCGACCAAAGTCGCAGTAAAGACCACCAACTGCGACCAAGGTCGCAGTGATGTTGTTGATTAAGAGTAAAGACCAGCAACTTCGACCAAGGTCGGTGTGTATTTTATTAAGACTAAACACCAACAACTGCGATCAAGGTCGCATTTTTTTTTATTAATACTACGGTCAGAAACTGCGACCAAGGTAGCAGTGTTGTTGTTGATTAAGACTAAAGTACAGAAACTGCGACCAAGGTCGCAGTGTATTTATTAAGTCTGCGTCCAGCAACTGCAACCAATGTCGCAACCTTTCATTTTAAAAATTTATAAGGTGAAGTAATATAATTATTAACTGCGACCAATGAAAAGTTGTCTGTTGTCTGATGCGACTTGGACTCACTCCGAGAGACGCGACCTGTCATAAAGATTTTATGAGATCTTTTAACGTCAAGTCTACGTTGATGAACCCGCACCATGCGCTGTTTCCCGAAGCTGTTATTATGGGCTGCCCATAAATAGGGCTCACCCTCTCCCTTTAACAGCCCATAATTAGACTGTGTTCATTTGAGAGCAATTGCTCTGAGAATTTCAGCCTTCTTCAGAGTCTCTAACAGGGGCCTGCCTCCATGGATGAAGATGACCCTATGCACGAAGAAGACCCAGAGCTTGATTGTCCTTTTTCAAGTTCGCTGGGCCTTTGGGAGAATATTTTGGCCGGTGAACTTGATCGATATTCGTCCACAAGGGAAGAAGTCATGGTCCTCGACGTCCACAGTTTTTTAATACACGGGGACGTCAATAACACCACTGCTCTTATTCAACAAGGGCTCTTTTGATGTTTAGTCTTCTTGGTTGTTTTGATGTTTAGTCTTCTTTGTACTGCTATATTGTAACACTCAATCTTATTGTATAAGAGAGCGTTTTGTATCATTTTCACATGCCTGGAGATAAATGCGTGGACATAAATAAAAAGACCTCAATAACAACACTGCTCTTAGTCAACAATGGTTCTTTTTGATGTTTAGTTTTCTTTCTACTGCTATATTGTAACACTCAATCTTATTGTATAAGAGATCGTTTTTGTATCATTTTTCACATGCCTGGAGATAAATTCGTGAAAATAAATAAAAAGCATATTTGTTTTTTAATAAACTACGACCTTTGGTCGCAGTCATGCATTGCAAACAAAACAACTTGGACCAGAGACCACACTGCGACCAAGGTCACATAAGACTACAGTGCAAACAGAAACAACTGCGACCAGGGTCGACATTGCGACCAAAAAACCGTGACCAAGGTTGCAGATTTTTTTTTAAGACTGCGGCCATCAACTGCGACCAAAGTCGCAGTGTTGTTGTTGATTATTTATAAATACCACTAACTGCGACCAAGGTCGCAGTTATGTTGTTGATTAATACTACGGTCATTTTTGTGTTTTGGTTCATCAATGAACTCCCAGAAAGGGTCGTCTGTATCAATCTCAGATTCTGACCCGTAGCGAGACATTGTTTCAGAACTAAACATAAAATCATCATTTGATGATTGTTTCTTTCCGGTGAAGACGGTGGTGATGGTGAAGACATTGTTTGAATGTATTGGCTTCTTTCCGGTTAAGACGGTGGTGATCGTGAAGACATTTTTTGAACTTATTTTCAGAACAGTTAAGAGTAACTAGTTTGAGCAAAAATAACTTAGTATGTTTTAATCCTTTGCTCATGACCCTTTATATACTTTTAATCCCGGAATTCCAAAAGGTTTAAGCTCTTTGACCACGTGAATATCTCTCAAATATATTTTCTATCTTTTCCCAAAAATTGTATACTTCCTAGGTGACTGTTCAGTTATCCAAAACAGTTTAAAAGTTAATACACTATAACTTTAAATTACTTTGAACTCCAAAACAGTAATTATTGCGACCAAAGTCGCATTGGGAACTGATAAATGATTAACTGCGACCATAAATTGCATCCGTAGTAGGATCGGTGGGGGAACTACGGATGATTGAGTAAAAATATAGTTTTTAGGTATGAGATAATATACTAGTAACAAGCATTATATAAAGGTGAATATTTTTTACTTTTGAATGCTAGAAGTCGCAGTCGTCATTTAAAAGGGGTATTTTTGTCATTTTGATTCACGATTGTTTAGGCGGGATTTTTTGATTTTTTGTGGCGCCCACACTCTGCGACCGATGTGTGGCCTATATTCAGCCACGTCCCGCAGGCTGAGAAACTCTCTCAGCCCGCAGGCTGAGGTACAGATAGCCCTATATATATATATATATATATATATATATATATATATATATATATATATATATATATATACCTAATTGAGACGATTCTTAATTTTGACAGCTAGGTTCGGAGGATGAACGAGTTGGGATCATCGGGGGAAGAGAGACGGGCGTTACTGGGCCTAACATGGTCGTAGGCTAGGGTCAGATATGTGGATGGAGGTCGCACCGGCTTGCACTTTCTGCATGTCCGAGCAGATATTGTACATGTAGCAATAGGAGTTTTTTATGGATTTATTTAAGAAACAGAGAGTGTACTTTCTACTCATGTTAGCACATTTGAATATGAGCTTATTGTTTGTCTGCCAAGTTTCTGAAATTAATAGATCGGATGTTCTGAATTGTGTTATGTATGTATTCTATTGTAAATTTCAATTCAGATATCTAGCTGCCTACTCATATTGCATATACGTTCTAACATATTTGAGCTACAATTGGCCCATTTTAAGCTAAAATTTTTATTTATTTTTTGATGTTTTGCAGAGAATTATTTGACGCTAGATTCATTTTTTTAATAATGGATGTAATTAATTTATTCAACAAATCTTTTTTTAAATTTTATTTATTAAAAATTAACCTTTATTTTAAAATATAGATCCCTAGATCGTTTGAACTTTACTACAATTAATATTTATTAATTTTCCAGTGGAACATTAGATTTTTAAATAATCGTTAATGAATATTATATTAATTAATATATTGCATTTCGCAATATCTCAATTTTTTTTGGTTTACTGTTTTCTGTCTTTTATACAATTTTATATTATAAATTAAATAGTATTTTACCTAATTAATCCGTTTGTTAATACCTATTATGGATTTGTTAATTATTTATTGTATTTATTGACTTATTATTAAAAATTCAAAATATCAGCAAACAGTTATTTTTTGGGTCAACTGAGCCACTTATGACTTACGCACCGATAACCAAACACTGTAAAAACACAATACTGTATCTCAATTACAATTTTACTTTACCAACCAAACACCGTAAAATACAATACACTTTCTTACATACAACTTTATTTTACCAACCAAACACCGTAAAACTATCATTGATGCAACTCATTTACAATTGCAAAAGACTTTACCAATTACAACTACGAATTACGGCCAATTACGCCAACCAAACAGACCCTATATCCTTTGGAGTGCTTATAAACTAAAATTTTCTCACCAATCCATCATGTAGTCACAAAATGGACAATCGAAAGTAGTGAGTTATTGAGTTTTACGGTTAGAATTTTGAAACACAACAAAAATTATTTTCCAAGGTTTTTAAAGTGTTTAGATCATGATCCAAGTATTTCAATTTGTATTTTCCAAACCACAGATCAACAGAACTTATTTTTACATGTCAATTTTTTGACCACTTGATGCAGTTGTATTTTCAATTTTAGTTACACATAATAACAGTATACATGTGATATACTCAGAGAGTCAGATCCAACCGATAGGATCCTTCTCTATATATACACACACACACATTAATTGTTAAATCCACTACAATAATTATAAAAGGATGCCAACTGGCAACACTCATCTTTTTAGGATTATGATATGTCCTTCTTGTCCATAGTTTCTTTGGCAAGATGTTGCCACCAATTATGAGAGGGTTGGCGTCAACCTCATCTTGGAAAACGCTTAGATGATGATGTCATCTCAACGACGCATCTGTATATTAGGTTTTATAAGATTTTGTATATCCATGTATGAGTGTCTTGTAGTGCCCACAGTGTCTTGCGTGTCCGTATTTTGTGTAACATAGTGCAATGGTTATTCTCTAATTTTGAGTTTTAATTTCATTTTCTTCTTCAATTTAATACAGGTTTCAATTCAACATCAGTTTCAATTCACTTCAAGCTATCAAGGTAGTAACTTATGTTTTTTTATAAAAAAGTTATAGTACAAATAATATATTCAATTAGTGTCATATCCCCAATGATGTCAATGTCCTATTTTTTTCAAGTTGTCTAATCGCCATTCAAGCCATCAAGGTAACTTATGTTTTTTATAGAAAAAGTTATAATACAAATAACATATTCAATTATTGTCATATCCCCAATGATGTCAGTGTCCGATTTTTTCCTAACCCCCCTTCATACTATAAAGGGAACTTATGTTTTTTAATAAAAAGAAGTTATAATATTTATAATATATTCAATTATTGTCATATCCCCAATGATGGCAATGTCCTATATTTTTCAAGTTATCTGATCGCCAAATCCACATTGTGGTGTGTCATGTAGGCATGCCAGTGAAACATAGATCACAAACATAGGTAAGCTGAATGCTCACTTGAGATAACTCCTTCACAACCACACACATATTTAGACCAAGCATTCTTATTGATGAAATTGAATTTATAGTAGCTTGAGTTCACACAGCACATCTTAATAAGAAATAAAATCTGTAAGGACGACAACAAGATACCACGAATGATGCATGCATGCACAGCCACAGACAATTAGCCTAGTGCTCCTGTTATCCCTTGTTTGCTCACCCTAACGGGCGTATCATTTTTCCTGATCCTTACCAGAATACAGTCTAAATTAACTACATAATCATTGACAATATATGAATGTCTATAATAGACAGCCAGGAGAACAGACTTGACCACATGAATGTGTTGTAATAAAAAAAAGCTAAAAAAACCAACAAATAACAAAAAGATACTACTTTAAATCCATTATGCAAATATATCAACAAAGCAGATTCATCACAGAGTTCAAGACCGACAACATTAGACAAAACAAACAGACGCTAAGTAAAATCTTCCAAATTACAGCAATCAGGGTTCAAAAACTCGGCCGAGTCGTATCCGACTCGGCCCCTCCGGTATGACTCGGAGGCCCGAGTCAACAGAGGATCGCCGAGTCGGGTCCGAGTCGGACCCGATCCGGGTCGACTCGGCGCCCGTGACTCCTCCCTTAAAACGCGCTGAGGGAGAGAGAGATCAGATCTGATCTCTCTCTCTCTCTCGCTCGCCGTCCCCCCCCCCCCCGCGACGCCCTCGCCGTCCCCCCGCGTCGCCGTAGCTGTCGCCGTCGGTCTGCAGGTAAATTCTCCCTCCCTTCTCTCCCTCTCAGTCTCTCTCTCTCCCTCTCTCTGTGCCTCTCTCTCTCTGTCTCTCTCCCCCGCAGCGGCGCACTCTCTCTCTCTCTCTCCGCAGCGACTCTCTCTCCCAGCTCTCTCTGTCTCTCTCTCTCCGCAGCGACTCTCTCCTCTCCGCAGCGACTCTCTCTCTGTCTCTCTCTCTCTTCGGACTCTCTCTCCCCCTCTGTATCTCTCTCTTACTCTGTATCTCTCTCTCTGTCGGACTCTCTCTCCCCCTCTGTATCTCTCTCTCTGTCGGACTCTCTCTCTCTCTCACTCTGTATCTCTCTCTCTCTCTGTTTGACTCTCTCTCTGTATCTCTCTCTCTCTTTGTATATATATATCTCTCTCTCACTCTGTATCTCTCTTTCTCTCTCAGTATCTCTCTCTGTCTCTCTCTCCCTCTCCCTCTCAGTCTCTCTCCCCCTCTCTGTCTCTCTCTCTCCCTCTCCCTGTCAGTCTCTCTGTCTCTCTCTGTCCCTCTCTCTCTCTCCGTCTCTCTCTCTCCTCCACTGTGTTCCCCTCTCTCTCCTCTGTCTCCGTCTCTCTCCGTTCCTCTCTCTCTAATTAATTTGCATTTAATGTCATTTAATTTAGTTTAGTTTAGGTAAAGTTAATTTAACTTAATTTAGGTTAATTTAATCTAATAAAGTTTTGTAATTAAGTTAGGTAATTTAATAATTTTATTGAAGTTAGGTAATTAAGTTAGTGTAGGTTAATCTAGTATAAACTAGTTTAGTTTAATTTAATGTAGTTTCATTTAATTGAATTTAATTTAATTTAAATTAGTTTAGTTAACTTAATTTAGGTTAATTTAATTTAATAAAGTTTTGTAATTAAGTTAGGTAATTTAATAATTTTATTGAAGTTAGGTAATTAAGTTAGTGTTGCTTAATCTATTATAAACTAGTTTAGTTTAATTTAATGTAGTTTCATTTAATTGAGTTTAATTTAATGTTTTTTAATTTAGTTAATTTTAGTTTTAATTTAATTTAACAGATAATTTTTTTAAATTTCAGTATGGCTCCAAAGCAACGCGATATTAGATGGGAACATAGTACCCCTGTTGGTGGAAGTAGAAAACTTGTGAAGTGCAATTATTGTGGGAAACAAGTCCATGGTGGTATCACTAGATTGAAGCAGCATATAGCACATGTACCCGGTCAGGTGGAAGGATGCTTGCGAGTATCAAAAGAGATATCTCAAATAATGAGACGACATCTTTCTGAAGGTAGCAAAGAAAGAGCGGCCATAAAATCTAAAAAAGAGCGACTTATGAGATCTTTAAGTGAGGAAGATTTCTATGATGTGACCGAAGAAGATTCTGATAATGAAATTGAAGAAGGTGGTTTAGAAGGAGTTGAAAGAAGACAACTGAAACAAGCCATGAAAAAAAGTCGTGAAATGGCTTGGAGATCGGCAGAAGGAGTTGATATTAGTGGCAGTAGTTCACAGCCTTCAGGATCAAGGAGTAACCGTGGATTGCGTCGGAGTATGACTATGAGAGAAGCTGAAATTCCATATAGCACATGTACTCGTGGTATTGATCCTTACATGTTCCCAACAAAACAGAAATCAAACAAAAGCATGTTCTCAACTGAGAATATGAAAAAAGTTGAGAAATCCGTGACGAAGTTCTTTCACTACAATGCAATACCATTCAATGCAGCTGATAGTGGTCCTTACTACCAAGCCATGATTAATACTATTGCGGAGGCAGGTCCAGGTGTAAAAGGCCCTACAGGGTACCAGATTGGCAATCTCTATTTAGAGGAGGAAGTGAAAGAAATTGGAGTATATATTGCTTCAATAAAAACAAAATGGCCGCAGTATGGTTGCACGATCATGTGTGATGGATGGAGTTCTCATAATAGAAAGCCTATTGTTAATTTTATGATTTATTGTGATAAAAGCATCATCTACCATACTTCTGTTGATACCACTAATATCTCGAAGACTGCTGAGTATATATTCTCGCTAATGGATAAAGTTGTTGATGAAGTTGGCGAAGAAAATATCGTGCAGGTTGTAACAGATAATGAGGCAAGTTTCGAAGCAGCTGGTCACATGTTGATGGAGAAGAGAACATTTGTTTTGGTCTCCCTGTGCAGCACATTGCATTGATTTAATGCTTGAAGATATTGGCTCTTTGAAATCAGTCAAGGAGACATTGGATGATGCTAAGGTGATCACATCATTCATTTACAACAGCCTCAAAGTGGTGAATTTAATGAAGCTATATACCAAAGATAGAGATTTGTTGGACCAGGTATAACACGGTTTGCCACCGAGTTTATTTCTATTGAAAGCCTTATTCGCTATGAGCAAGATTTGAAAAGAATGTGCACGACTACCGAATGACGTGAATTCAACAAGGAAAGGAGTAGAAGAAGTGTGCGAGATAAGGTTTCTAATCTCATTCTGACTGACCGGTTTTGGAAGAAGGCAAGAGAGGTCCAAAACATTATGGATCCTCTTGTTAGAGTCTTGAAGATAGTGGACCAAGACAAAAAAACCTACACTATCTATTATATATGAAGCTATGGATAGAGCAAAATTGGCTATAAAGGCTTAAATAAGAACTGGAAGAAGTACTGGGACATCATTGATAGAAAATGGGAGGGACAATTGCATAGACACTTGCATGCTGCTGGTAATTCATTTGCCTAAAAATCATATTTGTTGACTAGAAATTGAAACTGTCATATCATAACAATCGTTTGCTTACATTATTGCAGCATATTTTTTAAATCCAGCACTCTGATATTCAAAAAACTTTTCTACACATCCAGAAGTGAGATATGGATTAAAGAAGGTCATTAAAAGATTGGAGCCAGATTTGACTAAACAAGAAAAAGCTATTAATGAGGTAATAATAATTTATTTATTTCATCGATATAATGTTATGCAAATATTAACACTTGTGATGTGTATTCTCACAGATAAAATTATTTGTGGATGGAGTTGGAGAATTTGAAAGCTCACTAACTAGAAGAGCAGTGCAACAATCTCCTCCAGCTAATTGGTGGATTAATTATGGCGAAGAAGCTCCCAATCTGCAGAAAATTGCCATCAAAGTCTTAAGCCAAACATGTTCTTCATCGGGTTGTGAAAGAAATTGGAGCACGTGGTCGCTAATTCATACAAAACTGCGCAACCGGTTGGCAATGAAAAAGTTGCATAAACTAGTATTTGTGCATTACAATATGCGGTTGCGAGTAAGAAACTTGACATGCAAAAGCGACACTGATGATTATTACAACCCAATTGATCTGAACATTATTTTCAATGATGATGATATTTGGATGAGTGGATTCGTGAGGGAGAACAGCCGATGTTACCACCAGATGACTTAGGTTGGTTAGATGAAGGTATTCGTCATACTGACGAAAGTGGCGGTGATGATGGTGATGGCGGTGATGATGACAGCGGTGATGGGGTGAGGGTGATGGCGGTGAGGGTGATGGCGGCGGTGATGGTGGTGATGGTGGTAATGTTGAAGAGACTCATGGTGTTGGTGGAAGCCAACGAGATGATGCTTTAACATGGGATTCAGAATATTATGCCACACAAGATACAGATCATGGAGGCCGGGCGGGGATTTCACAACAGCGTAGACATTTGGATCGGTTGGTCGAATTCAGTTCTAGCGATGATTATTCGAGTGGACATGATAACTACTCACATGGTCATCATAGTCTTGAAGGCCATTTACAAGGGTTGGGTTTGACATCTGGCCAATATTCTAGCACTGATTATTCTAGCACTGGTGAATACTCTACTAGCAGCACTGAATATCAAGGTTTTGGGTATTATCACCATGGACCTGATATTGCACAACCCCTACCGCCATATTACTCTGATAGTGGATCCTCTGGCCAATCATCTCAGCCTACAGGATCTCACCCACAAACATATTATTATCCTTATGGAAACTATATGCCTGATTTCTATACTTATCGCGGGCCAGATGATAATGATGATTTGGAGCCTCCTCGTAATTCAATGTGGAAATGACTATTTTAGCAGGTACTTATGAATTATTTTGTGCAATTTACTATATTATGCATGTATTTTGATATTTTTCTACCGACGACGCTTGTATTTATGCTTTCACGTTATGTTTTGAGTGTTAGGTGATATGTTTTGAATATGTGATGCATGAATTTGGATGTTTACATTTTTATGATTTGTCATAATTTTTTCATAATTTTTTTGGCGGGCCAGATGATAATGATGATTTGGAGCCTCCTCGTAATTCAATGTGGAAATGACTATATTAGCAGGTACTTATGAATTATTTTGTGCAATTTACTATATTATGCATGTATTTTGATATTTTTCTACCGACGACGCTTGTATTTATGCTTTCACGTTATGTTTTGAGTGTTAGGTGATATGTTTTGAATATGTGATGCATGAATTTGGATGTTTACATTTTTATGATTTGTCATGATTTTTTCATAATTTTTGGCGTTCTATGTAGCGTTTTGCGCGTATCGTCCGAGTCCGATCCGAGTCGCCGAGACCGATCCGTCTCGGTGCCGGCCGAGTCAGCGGCCGAGACCGAGACTTTGAACCATGACAGCAATAGACTATATGATATCTTCTTATAATTTCTTTTACATATATCAATAGCATATAATTAACATTTTTTGTTTCTCCTTTCTTTCAGAGAGAGCCTGTGACCTCAATTTTATTTCTTCAAGTTGTGTGCCCCTTTCCTTACAATTATTTTCTCATAAAAAATTAGCATTTTTAGTTTTCTCTGAACTGATGCCACTTTTCTTTCTCACACCAATTGAAAATATACTATTTTCATTCAAACTTTTGAGTTCCTAACACTTGCCTCATGGTTCTCTATTATGTCTTACATATCACAACAAAATTTTTAAAAAAAATTATAAGTTAACACTTAATTTAATACTTTATTTTTAAAATTCTCACATTGAATGTTATTGTTACGTGGATCCAAGTCCTTAGCTTTCAATTATTTTTACGCCACATCTATTATATCATCCAAGCAAAAAGTTATAATTGATAAAATATTTAATTATTTAATTAATAGATTATATAATTTTATTTAGAATATATATGTATTAAATATTTAACATCTTAATTTCATCTTAATTTCTTTGCATCAAGGTATTGATTAATTTCTTTTACACATGCCAATAATCTAGTGTTACCTATGAAGCATGGACATGGATACAGTACATGGGTACAACATGAATACGAGACGATACACACACGGTAATATGGCCAATTTTCAAAAACTAGGACACGATTATGGCGTGGATACAGCAAAAATAATATGCATTTATACTTGTGTGTGTACATACAATACACAATGCATTGGTATGAAGTACGAACACACAGGATACATATATGAACATCATACAGGTATTAGGATACATTATGAGTCATCAATAATAACAATATACTTGTGTGTATGTTAATGTTCATTATATGTTGCATGAATTTGTAATTTATATCAATTAAAAGAAAACATTCACTCTTGTGAATTCTCAAGTTGTATAAGTCAATAGTTACATCAACAATATTATTCTTTATTAAGAATTCCTTATTAATAAGCTAGACGAATTATATGATTACAGGTGCATAGGGGTGGCAATTGGGTCGGGACGGGTCGACCCGACCCGATTACTGCTCGACTCGTATAATAGTCGGTTCGGGTTGACCCGACCCGATTATTATACGGGTCAAAAATTCAGACCCAGACCCGACCCGGACTTAGTCGGGTCGACCCGACCCCACCCATTTGACCCGATTATTAAACCTTAAAATACAAATTCTTTACACTATATTATCAAATTGTTGGGTGGTATAGTTAGTCATCACACTGAATTCACACACTAGAGGTCATTGGTTCGAAATGGGCTCACGCATATTTTTTGACAATTTAATTTAGGCAAAGAGGAGGCGTGGGCGGTGACGGAGATCGAGGCGAGGAGGCCAAGAGGAGAGAGAATAATCGAGTCTGGCGGGTAAAGCGGGTCTGGCGGGTTCGAGTCGACCCGACCCATTTAATAATCGGGTCAGACGGGTCGACCCGATTACGACCCAAACCCGATTAGCCCAAACCCAGACCCGCTAACTCTGGGTCGGGTCTGATCTGGCCGGTCGCGACCCGTCTGCCACCCCTACAGGTGCATCTATAAATAATAAATCTGAAGTCATCATTCAAACATTAGATTGATTTTTAACTTGCATCGGACACAGTGATAATGTCTCTGGCCTATATAGGATGTGTTGCAAATTTTAGGAGACATCAAAAGGAGTATTCATCATGTATCTATTAAATATTGAAGTGTCCAAGCATCGGAAAAGTATCTAATATGTCTCCTTCATTCTTAGAAGTCACTCAAAAAGGTCAAGAGGTGAAAAACTAGGTAATCGTCTCATATATTTAAAAAAAAGAAAAACAGAAAGCTACTTTGGTTTAAAACATCGATCACAATTCTAATTACATTATAAATAAACAAAGTTCATAATCTAAACTTTAAAGCCGTATTGTAAATCTCACAAACAACAATTAGCGTATTAAGAAAGAGGTAAATACTAAAGTAAAGTACATTAAAAGAGCTCATTGAATCAATTAGTGTTCCTGTTCTAATTTCTCTGATTGCCAATTTTAGTGTTCCTGTTCTAATTTCTCTGATTGCCAATTTTAGTAATCAGAATTGGAAACGCACAACGAATTCAAGACACTCACTAACCAGTATGAAATTTGAAGGGAGTGGTTTGCATTAGGAAACACAGGATCTGCTCCTACATATAGGGAATAATCAAGTAAAGGAATCAAAGCTGGAAAAAAACAAGATAACAAATAGACAGTATCTGAGCAGGACAAGGTACATTCTTGGCTCTTTGTTTGACTGTAGAAGCTTTTAATCCCAAAGGCTCTGATGAAGCTCCACTAGATGAAGAACAATTTAGAAAGAATTAGGTGTTGAATTTATGTTGAATTTACGCCTTTAACACCAGCACCTTCTATTTGGGTTAAGTGGATAGTTCCACATCATGTGTGAATTAAACTAAATGTGATGTAACTTAGAATAATCGTAGTGAGCTTGCTGGCTTTGTTCTAAGGGACTTGCTGGGAAGAATTATTGATGCAGGGAGTCAGGGACAGGTCAAATGGAGAATGAAGATGTCAACAAAACTGACCTGGGAGGTGTATGTGCTGGTCATATTTGTGCTATTCATAAACTGAAATTCCAAAAACATATGGGTAGAAGGTGAATCATGGAATAGTATTATAGTATCTCCAGATTTGATAACTCCATTGCCAATTGACCGCCCTATTATAGTGGATTGCAAGCTGATGTTGTAAAAGTTACATAACTGGTTGGCTACATAAATTTATCAGGAGGCTAATGCTTTGCTCAGAATGAATGACTAATAGAGGAATGGGAGACAGATCAGCACCACTCTGTTTTGGGACTTTCCTGCTGGATGTGAGTGGTGTGGTATTCGAGAGATTCTAAGCTCCTGCGGAGATGGTTATCCACGCGCGCGCACAGACAAGAAAAAGAGGAGGAAAAAGATAACACGAGGGAGAATTTCTCTCAAACTCCCATGCTAGAGCGATCTTTTCCTGCAGCAAATAATATGGACTATGTTGGCAAGCATTTCATCTGCTGATATAACCTTACAATTATTAGATGCTTTGACCAATGAACCATGCCTATTATATCATCAAGAACATTTCCATGTACTGAATGATCTACCTGACGTGTATGAAAGAAAACAAGCCACTCATCACATAAAGGAAGCCCATCATCCAAACATCTATCATACTGAAGACAACAGGCCCCAAGGTTTACGTCACATGAAAAGAGTTGCAAACAGAAGACATTAGAAAAGGTGAAATGTCAAACCTGAGATTGGAGATGGCCACCAAATATGTGTTGAATCAGAGTGGTCTCTTGGGTGCTAGGATCTAAAGCCTTTTCACCTCCATGCTCGTCAAGGCAAACTGACTGCATTGTGTCAATTGCGAACCTACAATCACATCATACCCCCCATTATCAATAAATGGAACTTATTCCATCAGATGGAGACAACTAATAATAAATTTTAAGGAGAGCGCAGGTTTTTTTTTTTTTTTTTTCTTTTTTTTCTTTTTTTTTTTTTTTTTTTTTTTTGGGGGTGGGGGGGGGGGGGTTGTTGTTGTGTGGAGAGGGGATCTAAAATAATAGATAGAAAGAACAAATTTCCATTCTTCCAATGCAATATACAAAGTAGGAAGAACCTCATGAATTCATGTGCATCCTCTTGACTTCCATAGCCCAGGTTACCACCAATGTTCGGGATCCGAGATAAAATATTAATTGGTGAAAAGGGTTGCCGACTTTGGCAAGCTCTCTGAATATGGACTTGAAGCTCACATAAGAAGCACCAATCTTCTTGCTTCCTGATACCTGCCTCAAGTTCAGAGATGAAATTGGTAAGAAAAGCATAATCACCACAGGGAAGACGATGATACTGCAGAATATCCTACTTACATCTTCTATGATGGTCTTTCTCCAACAAGTAAGCAGTAAGTGGCCGAGTGCAAGCTAAACATTGTAAAACCACATTGGCAAAGCAACTGCACAGGAAAAGAGAACAATGATACCTAAGAAATATGTGCAAAGTACAACAATTGCCACTTCTACAGGATCTGAACCAACAATATCCTCACAAAAAAGGTTAGATATTACATCTGTCTGCCATACCTGTTCCCACAATTTAAAAGACCACAAGGTGGAAATCCTGGCTTATCCCAATTGAAAAGCTTTACAAATTCATCATACGGGAAAGAATCTGCATTATTGACAACAGCATACTCAACAATTGTTAAGAGGTGAATAAACTCGTATTAAAATAATCAGAAGGAAAAGCCAAAAAGAAACTTCTTCACCTTTTTGGTTCTTGCAGCACCTTACAGCTTCCACGGGCAGGCACCAATGAGATAGAACCTAACCCAGAAGATTTCCTTCTTCTGTATGCACCATCATCTCCAGAAGAAACACTATCTACCTTATCTGAAGATCTCACTTGCTTGCATCTTAATTTATGCTCTGCTCTCCAGTGTTTTGATTGGCATGCTTGAGAACTGAAAATCATGTGTATTAGTTCTCATTCTCAACTTGTAAAAAGCATATGATCCAATAATATTCCAATAGGAGTCAACATAAGAATTCTAGCAAGACCTATCATAGCAAAAGCACAAACAAATGAAGTTATGTATTTACAGAAGAAAGGGATGACCCTTTTACACTGACCATATATGCAGACACAATTATCTAATGATAGAAAAAATAGGATGATGCGTGAAAATTAGCAACAGATTAGAACAAAGTAGAGTTTTTGCTGGTAAAAGCTATTAAAAAATTTCTCCAGTATAATTATTTGAAAGGAAAAAAAAAGTCAAAAGCAAGCAAGCATATGGCTTCAAGGACATGCACAAGAAAGCTGTAAAGGGGGCCAGCCAATATTCATAAGACAGAACAAAAGTTGCAAAAGTACATGTTTTGATCATGTTGAATTTTCTTTACCATCAGTTTGTTTATCTCTTCTCTCGCTTCCTTCTCTTCCCTTTACATCCCTTCTCCCATCAATTTCTCTAAAACAGGTCAGATCTGCAGCAGAAACCACAGCCTACACCAGCGCTACTACTGTCACAACTTCAGCCTGTCGGTACAAAGGCATTAACCTATTGTTTGTTTCTCCCTTGTGTGACTAATAGCAAGCCTGATAACCTTATACACTGTCATCACAAACCGTACCCATGACAAGTTGTTAGCTTATTATTACCTCCCTCCCAATAAAACTTGATAACGAGTTATTATAACTTCACTTTTGACAGAGACTAAGCTCACATCCTTGTCCCTGGCATACCTATAATTGGTGGGTATACAAAAAGGTTAGGTTCGCATCCAATTATAGGTATGCCAGGGGCTAGAGAATCCATCATTTAATCAGGTCAGACCCAGATAAATCCTGCGTGTAAATTAGACTATGCACGGTACACCCCCAGACTCTTTGGAGGATAACATTCAGAGACATGAAGATGGCCCTTAATTGAGCTGGCAACTTGAGCATACAGCAACGAAATCAAGCTGGATAAGCCAAAGCCTACCAATAGTATTGAGAAAAAATTCACAAAGATTTAGCCTGAAAATATCAATCCATTTCGTATAAAGTAAACATAACTCTTCTAACCTCTTTTAATTTAAAAATCCTGAAAAGAGTCCCAAATCCCAATGTCCACTCCAAATCAATTGTCTAGAAGAAACAATTATCTATATACCGAACTTACTTAGGATGCATGGATATGGAAAGGGACAAAGATACAACACAACGTGGACACGGAGACATGAAAAATCCTTAAGAAGTAAACTACGGGACATGGTATGCATGTATGTTCAATAATAACAAACATCAAAACCCCTAGAAAAATGACTTGTTTTATTAAAAGTAGAACTGTAGAAAGAGAAACAACATAAAACCTAAATGACTTAAATCCATAGCTTCTAAGTTCTAAACCAAGTCATGAAAATCAAAGAAAAAAATTGAAAACCCAGTCTAATACATAATGAACGAACTTATGGTGCCCCCATATTTGTGAGGTGTTTGCATTACGTTAAAATAGTATCCTATCGTGTCAAAGGATCTCTTTCATTATTTTCAACAACAAAATGGCCTAAAGGTGTCCGACAAGAAACCATTAGAGGAGTCTTTTAAAGCCGATGCAATTTTTGGTCCCTAATCCAACATGATTCAGTGTTTGATGTGTATCTAACACGGGACATTGAACTCGCTCTTGAATGTATGTGCTTCATAGGAGCCTGCGACTGAGAATAGTTGTTTGAAAGAGATTCTAAATTGCTCATAAGACTCTTCAGTAAGGAGACAAAACCAAAATATGACCTATCTGCATATCAATTCACCTTCTGGTTTTGTCTATCAAATGACTTTGTTTGGCGGATTGTCTGATATGTTCCTCCAATCTTCCATCATTTGGAGAAGATCAACACCCATATCGATCAAGATCGGGAAAAAATGAAAAAACTAACAATCCTATAAGGAAAAAGATCAGACTTCATGCTATGATGCTTTTTCTTTTTTCCTTTCACGAATAATTATAAAAAAATTGCAACCTTCATCTTATAATTGTTTATTTTCTGGGTGAAGAATTTAGCAACTGTCAGATGATGTAATTTTCCCTAAAACAGTTGAGCTTCTTTCGTCATGGTAGAACTCGGGAAATTCTTACTTTCATAGTTCACACAACAAAAGAGCAGCTTTAGGTGTCAAGAACGGATTCATTGAAATTTTTTCTTTCAGTCATAATACCAACCATACGCAATATTAAGCAACTTGATGTTGTGCCCGACATGTATACTTCTCCGTTTTATTATTCACACATAACATAGACTTATCCCTTTATTTCATTGCTGACAGATTAAGCCCGTTTCATTTTTTTCAATTCTTTATATAAAGATATCAGTTTTCAATGGGCGCAGGTGATAGGAAAAGAAAATAAGGAAAAGAAGAGGAAAAAGGCTTGGAACTTTTGAGTAGCTGTATGGCTTTGATTAAAGATTTCTTAATTAAGCATGTTCTTCTCATAGTTCCAATGACAAATTTAGCATCTTTCAAGTCTCAAAAAAAAAAAAAAACAGAAGAATCAAGAAGACCTACCAGTACCGCACGCTCTTGCACTGCGAGCACCTCTGGGTCCCCGGCCTCCCGCAGGCTGCGCACACGGCGGCATCACCGCCTTCCCGCCGCCAGCGCCGCCGATCGACATCCGGTGGCGGGAGTCGTACCCCTCGCCGGTCTCGAAGCTGGCGTCGACGACGAAGTACTTGGAGGCGGCCTTCTTCACGACGAGGAGCGACCCGAAGACGAGCGCGATCGCTGTGAGCACGAAGGGGAGCAGTGAGGAGAGATCCAGGGCGGGGAGCATCTAAGCCTAGGGTTTCCGGCGGATGGCGCTCTCATCGATCGGACCGGATCCAAACCCTAGCGCTGTGAGGGATCTGGCATTGCGCGGAATTCGAATCGATTGGGTCGATGGAGGCGAGGAGAGAGTTTTAGAGAGAGAGAGAGAGAGCAGCGATTTTTAGAGAGAGAAAAAGAGAGTGAGATTGTTTTTTTTATTTTGTTCTCGAAGGCGGTGGGACGTGCGTTTTAATTGCGGAGGCCGTTTCGCTTTCTTGATCTCCGAACGAAACCGAGGTCGCGATGAGAGAGAGAGACGGGGGGTTCCGATAACTCGCCGGTCAGCTTACCGAAACTGTAAAATGAGAGTATTAATTAATTAATTAAGAATTGATTAGTTTATAGTTTGACGATACAGTTTCATACGATACGAGTGAGAGATTTTGTGTTCCAAGCTGCGGATGCGGGTTTGTTACCGATACCGATAGCCCGTTAACATTGAATTTCTACACAAAAAATTATTTACAAATCTCTCACTGTGTTTTGAGTTTTCATGATAGGATGTAAACATCAATGGAAAATAAAATTCTCAATGCATTTGTGACTTAGGTTTTGATTCAACCTTGAGAGAGACCCGTCTCGGTGGGATGACCAAACTAATACTCAAAAGACTCATTTGTTGTCGGGGTAATTTCTTCTCAACCCGTCATTGTTAGTCACTTCTTTACTAGGTCTCATTTTTGTTGCGTGAACGATAAATGCTAGCTACTCTCTTGTGGGAGCTATTAATTTCTTTTTACCTTTTCTTTGATGTCCCGACGAAACATTTATACGACAATCAAAGACCATAAAGCTTTTGTCCCGACATTTTGAGTGATCTATACGACCCACCGTCTCCGTTTAGTTCTCTTGAAGAAGCTAATTATCAGTACGTTTATTCATATCTATGTTATTCCAAATGGTAAAACGAATGATTAGGCTATGAGAGTCTCTGACTCAAGACGAGACTACGATCTATATTGGATTTGGATGCTAAAGGATAGAGATCAAGTGGATTCACCAAACTCCGACCCGAAATCAGCCAAGAGGCAACCCAATAGCATATATCAAGAAGATCCGATGGTGGTGGTGGTGGTGATGATGATAAAGTAATCACCCAAAAATATGTTTATTTTATGCTTTTAATGGGGGAAAACTCACCATACTCTATTTAAAAGCATTGACTTGGAGTCCAACAACAGTGAGCGTTCAATTCAATGCAAGAAACAAGAAACCACTCCGAACTTTCAACTTCATGCAGTTGGTAGGCGTTTGATAGACCATTGCGTGAAGATTTTGTCTTCACAAGGTTGCCGTTCCACACAAGAAGACTCGGCAAGTAAAATTGTGTCATTTTTAGCATTTTTAGTGGGCCCCCCCTTGTGAGGATGTGTGGGAACCACCGAGTTTGAATATAGTCAGTCCTCTAGGACCACATTCACACTTGTGTTCAGGGCGAGTCGCATAGATGATCTAAGACATTTGCTTTTCTAAGTAGTTGCTCCAGGTTAGACACCTATTGGTAGGAGTGAGCATCGATCGGTTCGGTTCAGCTTTTGTCAATTTTGACAAAACCGAACGGAACCAAATAAGGTCATGAACCGAACCGAACCAAACCGACTCGGATCGGTTCGGTTAATTCGGGGGATCACCTCGCCGTCGAACTTCCAATCTCAACTTTCGCACCTTCTCGTCAAATCTAAGTTGATTATGAATCTTTTTCTCGTGATCAATATTTTTCTCATGCGAATACTGGTTTAAAAAATAAACTAACTTTCAAAACTTAGACGAACATAAAAGTTAAAAAATGATTTAAGAAAAGCTTTAAAATATATCTACATTAGATATTTAAAAGAGATGCATAATACTCTATTGCATATAACAGAATATTTCAAAAAAATATAAGCGATATGTAAACAATAACCTTAATATTACACAAAAATGTGAACATCTCATGAATTTATTGCTTGAAATGTTTCACTAATTCAAGCATTTTAATGGTACTGAAAAGTTAGAGCTGTGTACTCATGACATAAACACAAGCATGCATGACATGACATACATCATCATCATTGTAAAATTATGAATGTTGCTTGTATTGGAGCGAAACTGTACTGGGTTAATTTGGTTCGGTTAATTCGGTTCGGTTCGGGTTTTGGAACCCGATACCGAAACCCGACCGAATTTACGCGGTTCGGTTCGGATCGGTTTCGGTTTTCGATTTTTGGGCTGTTTTTTCGGTTTTAACCGAACTCTGCTCACCCCTACTTATTGGTGGCGATGGTCTAAGAGAATCTTTTTTCATGATAATTGATCGATGTGTAGTTTGAGAGAAAAAACTGCTCTAGGTTTGGATGATCACACAGACGATGAGGATGACGAATCGTTCAATATATCTTTTCAGAACCTTCCCGTTGTTAATAATAGAAGAGCTCCAAATGAAAATTTTCCTATACTCTCGTCGGGGGAGAAAAATTGTACAAACACCTATGGTGTAAAGCTGTATATTCGATACTTTTGGTTTTTGATTTAGATAATGATAGTGGTGATGTGCTCCACATACACTTCGAACAAGCTAATATCGTATATTTATCGTCTCTATCCAAGTTTGTTTAGGCACTTCTAGTTCCTCCATTTGACAATGATCCTATTACTTGAAAATTTAACTAGCCGTGATCAAATTGAATGGTGTGTATTAAAATTTCTTTTATGTATAATTATGTGATTTTAAGCACACTACATAAACCATACTTGTGCTCTGTATTTGACTAGTGGTACATAGGTGTAGGAGTTATAGAATATGAGGTATTTTAGGAAGAGTTATGGTATCACATTAACCTTATAAAGTTATATCAAGTGTTCGATGAGAATCACCAATTCCAATCTATAGCTAGAATTAGTAACATCACGTCTCCTGAAAATTTTAAAGGGGCCTGATTTCATAAATATTTTCTAAACCTAACAAGATTGCCGGCTATTTTTGGGCCTTGTTAGAGCCTAACTCTTGCTAACTCTTGTCGCCAAGAGTAGCCTACATATCATTATTTTGGCTTAGTACTTGGAACACAAGCTTAAGTGAAAGCAAGTCCCATCTTCTCACCCAAAAAACAAAAGGAAAAAGGAAATAATTTTAAATAAACTTCATCTACAAAGAATGTGCAAGTAATTTTATATAAACTTTCTCCCTGCACCCCAAAAAAAAAAAAACTAATTTATATTAAAATAATTAGCAATTTATAAACCATTGTCAAGTTGATACATAAAAATTACTTGATACATGATGCAAATTCATAAAATTAAACATTTTCTGAAGCCAAAATTGGCACTCTAGACTCCACAAAGTCAGTATAAAATCAAGTATTCTTCCTCATTCCAAAAAAAAAACCTTTGACGCAACTATAAAAGCTTAAAATGCAATATGTTGAATATATCAAACCTATTATATAACAAGAAATTACAATGCATTTGATCTATTATATCACAAGAATGAATGGTATAATGCTACTGCTCAGCAGCAAGAAAAACCAAGCAGAGTTCGTCCTACAAAATTCTACAGAATTTTGTCTTTTAAAAATGCTCAAGAATATACCTATAAACAATTTAGCCGCTGCTATACAACCAAAGATAAAGCTCATAAATATCACCACGAGACCTTTGTTTTCCGTGTCGACCTGATGATCTCGAACTCTTTCAAACTCGGATCTGCAGTTTAAGGGAAACGGCATTAGTATCAAAATAGTCTGAAAGTCGTAAGAAAATTCCTTTTGAAGCTTAAAATTTGTAATACATTTGGTTAGAAGTATAGTAACGCAAAAGTTTAGTGGATAGAAGTTATAGAGAAAGATCAGAGGTGTTGATTCTCAATCTGTATGCAACATGCTAAAATGTGGGCATGTATCCTTCCTTCCTGAAGAGCAACTGAAACCCAATCATTTCTCTTAGATTCAACGATGGTGCAGTGAAGGGGGCCAATCATGTGATACACCCACATTGTTTTGGATGTAGTCCTTCTAGTGTCATGATTGGCCTCGTCCTCTGCTCATTGATCTCAGAAGTAATATCTAGATAAGGAATTTCACACCATATATTTTCTAATTACTTGATAAAATATTGGCTTACGGTATCTTATCAGAAACCGAAATTAACTACTTTCTATGCCATGTTTGCACACAACATGCATGCTCACTAACTCGCTCTCGCGCGCACGCAAATAATAACGATGATGATGATAAACTTAAATGACAACCATTTTTAATGCTTGTTTGTCCTTGAATTTCCAGAAAATAAGAGTTTTGATGAAACCTATTCACGTTTTTAGAGAAGGGAAATGCTATAAAAGCACCTCACTTGGGTAATTATGATGGTTCTTTCTGTTGCCCAGGAAAAATTGGTCGGTGAATGAGTGAGGGGCGACTAAGTGAGGATTTTTCCCCCCTTTAGTGTGTGTGTGTATGCTGCACAGAATGACAACTTTTTAAGTCACTTTGTATTTGCCCCAATATTTTCTTCTCAGGGAGATAGAAAAGACTCAAGTAAGTAGCCAAAGAGACACTTGCAGGGGGTACTTGTTTTTCATAAAACAGGTTACTCCTCAAGTCTCAGCTTCATGCATCCACAGGTGACCCAAGGACCTTGTAAGAATTTCATAGGCTCGGGCGAGAAACTATAACTCTGCAAGATGCAAGAGCTCAACCCCCTCTTCAGATGAATCCTCTTGACACAAAAATCTTGACATGAAAAGTTGGTCAGATTTCCAGAAGTGTTTGTTGATAAAAATATTGGCTAACTGTATCATATCTCGAGACAACATGTGTGTGTGTGTGTCTTCATGTGTGCTTCAGTACATGGGCTCTTCTCATCTAAAGTGCATAAAAACAGTCTTCTAAGTTGGGGGAGATAAGAGTCGATTCTAGTAGCTCATAGATATAAAAAATAAAGACTAATGCACAAAATAAGGGGAAAGAGTTAAAAGTCACTAAAATAAAAATAAGATTTCATCTTCAGTGAGTTCATCAAAAAGATGTTTGGGTAGTTCACTAGTTCAAGCTTATTTGGTAAGTTAGCAAACAGGCAAAGTTCAAGCAACACATGGCTAAACTTTTAGCCAAGACAATATCGACTCTCCATTTGTCTGCTGGCACTGAAAGGCCCAAAACTAATGATTCTCGGAAATACTAAAGAAAACAATATAGCAACTGTTTCAATTTCATGCTTATGTGAAGTGCAACAGTCCTAATTTTAGTTATAAACAATATATAAATCTTTACCTGGCGTGTTCAAGCTCTGCTAAACTTCGGGGGCGGAAAGGTTAAAAGTTTTAAGAAGGTCACCTCAATTTACTGTTCAGCTTTTACCACACAGTCAAAAATAAGCTTTACATATTGGACAAGCTCATGCCCACAGCAAACATGGGCCCAGTGATGTAAAACGGGAAGTGGAAAGAAGAAAGAAGGAAGGAAATTTAGGGTTTTGAGATAAGATAAGTTTTGGCTTCAGCACCAAGGAGATCGCTCTCCCACTCAGCACATCACCGTGCAGAGATTTAATCACAAAGCAAAACTTGCAATGCAAAATAAAAAAATTTTAAATCAACTGAACTCAATAAAAGACTACAGATCCTGGGCCTTATATAGGCCCAATACAAAAAAAGTTTTCCCTCGTATCCAATATGAGATTAAAGAAAAATAACAGCACACTCAGCCTAGTCTAAAATAAAGGGAAAAGCATAAATACAAATAAAGCGCTAGTGATTCCCATCAATTCTCCTCAGCTTCGAAAAATTCACCACTGGTGAATGACAATGGCGCGGATGGTGATATCGAACCGAAAAGGACTAAACAAACTCATCAATAGTGGTTCTCCTCAGCAATGTGGCTGCAATGGACGAACTGAAAACCGTTGTGGTCTCGTGGACGTGTGATAACTAGTCAAGTCCTCGACGCGGAACACCGGGCTGATCCTAAGATCATAGGGAAAATCGAGTTCGTAAGCGCTTGAACCAAATCTCTTCAAAACCTTGTATGGACCCCTGCATCGAGTATGAAGCCTTTTCAAAGTTCCCACTGGGAACCTCCCTGGGTGCACTCTAATCAGCACATCGTCACCTATAATGATGTCCTGCAATCGCTTGTGAGACTCTGCAGCAGACTGATACTTATAATTGCTAATTGTCATTCGCCTTGTGTAACGCCCCGATCCCGGCGATACGGGGACGTCACTGCAACGTATATACGCAAGTCAGAAGTACCTTCACGTATATACGCTAAGCATCAGTACAGGCAAGAATCAGAGTACGGAAGCAGTGGTGCATTATACATTCCAACACATGAGTACAATTACAGAGTTATCACCAGAGGTGATCCGATATTACAATAATATTACATCACCTGATAGGCGCAAATGCGAGAGTACAAGGAATATACAGGAGTAAACAATGAAAAGCACTCACGAGTTCACTATAAGGAAACTCGAGAGGCACACAGGGGCCTGGAAGGACGTGGCTCTGGACGGTAGGCTGGAGATCCACGCTACCGCTGCGCCACTCTGATCAGCAACGAGGAGAATTCACACGCTCCAAGCCCCAAAACCTGGACATGAGAATCCAGGGGAGTCAGATGAAACTCCCCAGGCGAGTGTAATGCAAAAGCCAGGTGGCGAGCCAAGATGAGCACAAGTGGATATACAACAAATTATATCAAGTTCAGAAAACAGGGGTTAGAACACGAATAAAGCAGGTATGAACAAGAATAACATAGCCGTCATAAAACAGGAAATCCGGTATAAAGCATCATTACGAGTAATACCGATTGTATGGGCTTAGGTCACGACTCCATGAGACTAGTACATCGAAGGAATAATCCAAACAAGGAAACCCTCATTTATATACCTTTGTCTCATGTCATCGTAATCCAAGCTCATACACTCCCAAGTCACAAAGTGGTCATAACAGAAATACATAACAGGCATGACAGGAGTACATAACGGGAGTCATAACAAGAATCATAACAGGCATCATAACAGGAGTCCAATACAGGTGTCATAACGGGAATCATAACAAGAGTCATATCAGGAATCATAACAGGCATAACAGGGATCATAACAAGAATCATGACAGGCACTTATTATTACTCGTCTGACCCATATATCTGGGTATGTGTCCGGGTGTACACCCCAACACACATACATCCATATATAAGTAAGGCGAGGGTTGTTAACGGAAGCAGATGGAGAACTGATAACACTTCTTATAGTAGTTCCCATACACCTGGGACCAGCTTGGAGGCCCAAAGTCCCCCTAACACGCATCTTCTGTGGGCCCAAAGTCCCACTAACACGAATCGTCAGTTCAGGTATTCCATTACTATAAGCAAGGTATCATTCCGGCATCCATCACTTCCTCCCATTCCCCGTGTAAGTTGTAGCTTATCAATATTATCAGATTACGGGAATAACTGGTCATAACAGGAATAGCCCTACAGATTCAAGAGGTGGCCCCCACAGATTCAAGAGGTGGCCCCCACCGAGTAGTGTGGCACTTTGTTCCATGTGGCACTTTGTTCTGAGGGGATGGATTCTAGAGGTGGCCCCCACAGATTCAAGAGGTGGCCCCCACCGAGTGGTGTGGCACTTTGTTCCGTGTGGCACTTAGTTCCATACAGGATAACAAGGCAAGATTCCCGTAAACATGATAATCACAAGTCAAGTAGATCATGCTGGGTGTCAAGTGATAGCATGACAAGGTGATGATATTTAGCAGGTGACAAGTCATGAAAATATCATAACAAATAATACAAGTCCCGAGGATAAAGTCCATATTAAAGGAAGTGATCAATCAAAGCAGTTAGCTAAAGATAGTCGACTAGGTATTCATGGGTAGTCGACTAAGCAAGGAGTTAGTCGACTATAACAAAGAGACAAGTCGACTAGCTAGGCTGCGTTTGGGAAAGCTGCGTTTCAGAGAAACGGCGCGCCTCTAGAAAGTGGCGCGTCTCAGGAAAGTGGCGCGTCTCAAAGAGCCGCGTCTCAGGCAAAAAGTCAGTCGACTGGAAATCATAAGTAGTCGACTAGTCAAGCTGCGTTTCGCAAAACTGCGTCTCACGAAGTCGCGTTCCACAAGCCCGCGTCTTGCCACAAGTCCGCGTCTCATGAATCCGCGTTTCACAAGTCCGCGTCTCACAAGAAAGAGTTGGTCAATAAGGGGTGAAAGAATAGGCAGCGTTCCAGGAAAAGGACGCGTTTCAAAAAAGGTTAGTCGACCGGCACAAAGGATTAGTCGACTAATAAGGTGCGTCCCAGAATAACCAGGCTGCGTTCAAAGAGTTAGTCGACTTATGATTTGGGCAAGTCGACTAATATTGGGAGACAGTGAGCAGTAACAGCTTTTAAGAGTTATAGTTTGTTGATAAAAATACAAGTTCTTGGCGAGGAAAAGCACTCGCATAATCAATAAAACACGAAGGCAAGCGGATAGCGAGATTACTCGCCTAACAAGATCTTTGCCGCGCCTAACGAAGGGAAGCACGGCCCCAATCCAAAGGAGTGGCCGGCCCTAAGTCTTGCTGCCGGAGAAGAAACACGGCCCCAATCCAAAAGGAGTGGCCGGTTCCAAGTTTGTCAACGGAGAAGAACGCGGCCAAAATCCCAAGGAGTGGCCGGTCTCACAAAGTGATGGAGAGAGGTTGAAGGTGGTGTACTTGGTGAAGAAGTTATGGAGAAGATGAAGGTTGGGTAAACAAGAGAAGGAGCTCTCTCTTGGTGGCTTCTCTGTTGGAGGCTGCAGGAAGCAAGGAGGAAGAAGAAGGAGAAGTAAAAATGAAGAAAGAAAGAAGGAGAGGGGTATTTATAGGAATTGAGTTTGTGAAGTGATGTAAATAAATAAAGGGAAGGGTGTTTTTACAAAATTGAGGGGGATTTGATGTCTCTTGGCCACATGGCCGGTTGTGGAGAAGAGAAAGGAATGGGGTGTCTTGGAAATGACAACTTGTAAGGAAAGAATTTAATGAAGAGAGAGAAAAAGGTAAAAGGAATGAATCTTAATAATGTGCACATCATTCAAGGCAAAAGAGTCAAAGGGGGCTTGCGTTTCCCATCTCAAAACGCAGCACACAACCTGCGTTTTAAGCCAAATGAACTAAACGCGGGAATTAAGGTCGCGTTTAGGGAAACCAAAAGCTGCGTTTTTTAACAGAGGAGAGAGGAAGTCATGATAATTGATGGGATTTGATCTGAAGTGCATTAAATGCGGAATGGGGAGGATCTTCACAATAATTGCGGAATCCTAGGTTGGTGAGATCCGCGTTTGAGGAAGAAGAGAGAAAGTGGGAAAAGACAGAGTGGAATATATGGAACAGTCTCCTCGGTAACTGGGAAAACACCGGAAAAGCCCAAAAATGAAGTAATCCGGAAAGTCTCCCAAAAATTCTCAAAAATCATAAATATTATAAAATGATTTTTGGTGAAATCGGTTTTCAAAGATTCAATCTTATTTTCAAAAAATCATAAGGTCAACCGTCAATCTCGGTCTACACCGGATTGGCCGGGTTTTCAATAAATTCTGATAATTCCCAGAAAATGTATTTAGATAGAAAATATGATTTTAAGAAATAATGCCTAAAGGCACTTTTGGTAATTCCAAACTGTTTGCAAACTAAAAATCCAGGAATCGGTCAATGAACGGGCCGACACTGGTTTTGAAGATTTTCAACTTAATCCAGGAAAATTCCAGAAAATCATATAAAATCTAGAATAATGGAAAATGATATTTAAAACTGAAATCGGTCAAATCTACATATCAGAAAGACTAGATCGAAGAATATACTATGATCGGGCCCTCGGTTCAGACTAGGGCTGACTCCGAGTCCACGAATCCAAATCCAAGACAAAACAATCATATAAGGAATTCATAAAACAGCATAAATACAGGAAACAAGTCGAAAAATACGATCGAAAATCTGAATACGCAACTAAGTACGTATTCTGGGAGCGGGGTGTTACAATCCATCCACCTTACAAAAATTGCGTCCTCGCAATTTCGTTAAGGGGTAAATTGAACACAAGAAGGACAAAGGCTGGAAATAAGGCTTCATAAAACCAAAACAGGTGTAAGATAAACACAGGAGGGACCAGGATGAGAACAGGATAAGGAGGAATATCCACGAAGGATTACCAACTCAAAATACAAAAGGTCAGGGGGTTGCTGCAAACGGTGACATCCTCAAGGTTCCTGCTCCAGATACTGAGCCTCATACTCTGCTGCTGCTTCATCTGATACCTCTGCTGCCATGTTGTGAAATTGGCCTCTGCCAAAATCTGCTCTGGGTCTTGCTCCTCTCTGTGGGTGATCATACTGCTGGGGTGGAAATGGGGCTCTTCGATCAACGGTTTCTGGATTCCTTCTCAGTGGTGGAGCTGGAAGAGGCGGGGCAGGAAGTGCTGGTCTGATTGGTGCCATGTTTCCTATCCTTCTGAACGGGCAATCTCTTATTGCATGATTCCCTGTCCCACATGCCAAGCATAATCCATTGGCCATTCGACAATCTCTTCTATAATGTCCAGGCTTGTGGCAGAAATTACATATAACCTGAGGAAGAGGAGGTTGGAATGGTCGCTTGACTATCGGGCCATTGATTGTCCTGGCCGCATCTTCTTCATTCATCAACTGAAAGGGCCTCTTTACTGACTTGTTCTGTACCTGGTTCTCATTCTTCTTCTCCAGTCCTCGTTCCACTTCACGGGCAATGGAGAGAACCTGAGAGTATGTCTTCAGCTGTTGGGGGATAAGGAACACCTGGACATCCATCTTCAGCCCTTGTTGAAATCTGCTGGCTCGTTTTTCTTCATCTGACACCATGTAGGGTGCAAATCTGCTGAGCCTCAAGAATTCGGCAGCATATTCATCCACTGACCGGTTGCGCTGCTGTAGCCGGATGAATTGTTCTTCCATTTCTTTCTGAGCTGTGGCAGGAAGAATCTCTCATAGAAACCCTTTGAGAATTGGTCCCATGTGATGGGTTTCTCCAGTGTTGCTTCTTCTGCCAACCACCAGGTTCTGGCCACATCTCTCAGTTGTATCTTGGCTACTTCCACTTGGTTTTCATCCGGGACTCGGGCTGCCTTTAAAAGATCTGTTGTATCTATCAGCCACTGTTCTGCATCCAAGGGCTTCTCTGTACCTGAAAATACGGCCGGCTGTAATCTCCTGAAGTCTGACACATTTCCCGGCCTCTGCTCTCGGGGTGCAACCAACAGTCCTTGACGCAGAAGCTCCGTCTGCTGTTGTTGACTCTGCATCATTCCTTGGAGTACCCTCATCATACCATCACTGTCTCTGTTGGGTCCATCTTGTGAGGCGTTGGGACCATTGCGTGTTCCCCGTCTTTCCATATCTGAGTTGGTTGGAATGGGTAGCAAGGAGAAACTGGAAGGAAAAGATTGGAGATCTCAAGTTTCAAGAAATAGATCAGAAGGAAGAAATAGATAACTCTGCACTTGGAGTTTGGAATGTATAACCAGGACTCATGCATTCCAGTTGCAAATTTCTTTATCATTAATTTGCCGTCTGGACGTACTGAGGAAGTAAGAGCCTAAGCTCTGATACCAACCTGTAACGCCCCGATCCCGGCGATACGGGGACGTCACTGCAACGTATATACGCAAGTCAGAAGTACCTTCACGTATATACGCTAAGCATCAGTACAGGCAAGAATCAGAGTACGGAAGCAGTGGTGCATTATACATTCCAACACATGAGTACAATTACAGAGTTATCACCAGAGGTGATCCGATATTACAATAATATTACATCACCTGATAGGCGCAAATGCGAGAGTACAAGGAATATACAGGAGTAAACAATGAAAGGCACTCACGAGTTCACTATAAGGAAACTCGAGAGGCACACAGGGGCCTGGAAGGACGTGGCTCTGGACGGTAGGCTGGAGATCCACGCTACCGCTGCGCCACTCTGATCAGCAACGAGGAGAATTCACACGCTCCAAGCCCCAAAACCTGGACATGAGAATCCAGGGGAGTCAGATGAAACTCCCCAGGCGAGTGTAATGCAAAAGCCAGGTGGCGAGCCAAGATGAGCACAAGTGGATATACAACAAATTATATCAAGTTCAGAAAACAGGGGTTAGAACACGAATAAAGCAGGTATGAACAAGAATAACATAGCCGTCATAAAACAGGAAATCCGGTATAAAGCATCATTACGAGTAATACGATTGTATGGGCTTAGGTCACGACTCCATGAGACTAGTACATCGAAGGAATAATCCAAACAAGGAAACCCTCATTTATATACCTTTGTCTCATGTCATCGTAATCCAAGCTCATACACTCCCAAGTCACAAAGTGGTCATAACAGAAATACATAACAGGCATGACAGGAGTACATAACGGGAGTCATAACAAGAATCATAACAGGCATCATAACAGGAGTCCAATACAGGTGTCATAACGGGAATCATAACAAGAGTCATATCAGGAATCATAACAGGCATAACAGGGATCATAACAAGAATCATGACAGGCACTTATTATTACTCGTCTGACCCATATATCTGGGTATGTGTCCGGGTGTACACCCCAACACACATACATCCATATATAAGTAAGGCGAGGGTTGTTAACGGAAGCAGATGGAGAACTGATAACACTTCTTATAGTAGTTCCCATACACCTGGGACCAGCTTGGAGGCCCAAAGTCCCCCTAACACGCATCTTCTGTGGGCCCAAAGTCCCACTAACACGAATCGTCAGTTCAGGTATTCCATTACTATAAGCAAGGTATCATTCCGGCATCCATCACTTCCTCCCATTCCCCGTGTAAGTTGTAGCTTATCAATATTATCAGATTACGGGAATAACTGGTCATAACAGGAATAGCCCTACAGATTCAAGAGGTGGCCCCCACAGATTCAAGAGGTGGCCCCCACCGAGTAGTGTGGCACTTTGTTCCATGTGGCACTTTGTTCTGAGGGGATGGATTCTAGAGGTGGCCCCCACAGATTCAAGAGGTGGCCCCCACCGAGTGGTGTGGCACTTTGTTCCGTGTGGCACTTAGTTCCATACAGGATAACAAGGCAAGATTCCCGTAAACATGATAATCACAAGTCAAGTAGATCATGCTGGGTGTCAAGTGATAGCATGACAAGGTGATGATATTTAGCAGGTGACAAGTCATGAAAATATCATAACAAATAATACAAGTCCCGAGGATAAAGTCCATATTAAAGGAAGTGATCAATCAAAGCAGTTAGCTAAAGATAGTCGACTAGGTATTCATGGGTAGTCGACTAAGCAAGGAGTTAGTCGACTATAACAAAGAGACAAGTCGACTAGCTAGGCTGCGTTTGGGAAAGCTGCGTTTCAGAGAAACGGCGCGCCTCTAGAAAGTGGCGCGTCTCAGGAAAGTGGCGCGTCTCAAAGAGCCGCGTCTCAGGCAAAAAGTCAGTCGACTGGAAATCATAAGTAGTCGACTAGTCAAGCTGCGTTTCGCAAAACTGCGTCTCACGAAGTCGCGTTCCACAAGCCCGCGTCTTGCCACAAGTCCGCGTCTCATGAATCCGCGTTTCACAAGTCCGCGTCTCACAAGAAAGAGTTGGTCAATAAGGGGTGAAAGAATAGGCAGCGTTCCAGGAAAAGGACGCGTTTCAAAAAAGGTTAGTCGACCGGCACAAAGGATTAGTCGACTAATAAGGTGCGTCCCAGAATAACCAGGCTGCGTTCAAAGAGTTAGTCGACTTATGATTTGGGCAAGTCGACTAATATTGGGAGACAGTGAGCAGTAACAGCTTTTAAGAGTTATAGTTTGTTGATAAAAATACAAGTTCTTGGCGAGGAAAAGCACTCGCATAATCAATAAAACACGAAGGCAAGCGGATAGCGAGATTACTCGCCTAACAAGATCTTTGCCGCGCCTAACGAAGGGAAGCACGGCCCCAATCCAAAAGGAGTGGCCGGCCCTAAGTCTTGCTGCCGGAGAAGAAACACGGCCCCAATCCAAAAGGAGTGGCCGGTTCCAAGTTTGTCAACGGAGAAGAACGCGGCCAAAATCCCAAGGAGTGGCCGGTCTCACAAAGTGATGGAGAGAGGTTGAAGGTGGTGTACTTGGTGAAGAAGTTATGGAGAAGATGAAGGTTGGGTAAACAAGAGAAGGAGCTCTCTCTTGGTGGCTTCTCTGTTGGAGGCTGCAGGAAGCAAGGAGGAAGAAGAAGGAGAAGTAAAAATGAAGAAAGAAAGAAGGAGAGGGGTATTTATAGGAATTGAGTTTGTGAAGTGATGTAAATAAATAAAGGGAAGGGTGTTTTTGCAAAATTGAGGGGGATTTGATGTCTCTTGGCCACATGGCCGGTTGTGGAGAAGAGAAAGGAATGGGGTGTCTTGGAAATGACAACTTGTAAGGAAAGAATTTAATGAAGAGAGAGAAAAAGGTAAAAGGAATGAATCTTAATAATGTGCACATCATTCAAGGCAAAAGAGTCAAAGGGGGCTTGCGTTTCCCATCTCAAAACGCAGCACACAACCTGCGTTTTAAGCCAAATGAACTAAACGCGGGAATTAAGGTCGCGTTTAGGGAAACCAAAAGCTGCGTTTTTTAACAGAGGAGAGAGGAAGTCATGATAATTGATGGGATTTGATCTGAAGTGCATTAAATGCGGAATGGGGAGGATCTTCACAATAATTGCGGAATCCTAGGTTGGTGAGATCCGCGTTTGAGGAAGAAGAGAGAAAGTGGGAAAAGACAGAGTGGAATATATGGAACAGTCTCCTCGGTAACTGGGAAAACACCGGAAAAGCCCAAAAATGAAGTAATCCGGAAAGTCTCCCAAAAATTCTCAAAAATCATAAATATTATAAAATGATTTTTGGTGAAATCGGTTTTCAAAGATTCAATCTTATTTTCAAAAAATCATAAGGTCAACCGTCAATCTCGGTCTACACCGGATTGGCCGGGTTTTCAATAAATTCTGATAATTCCCAGAAAATGTATTTAGATAGAAAATATGATTTTAAGAAATAATGCCTAAAGGCACTTTTGGTAATTCCAAACTGTTTGCAAACTAAAAATCCAGGAATCGGTCAATGAACGGGCCGACACTGGTTTTGAAGATTTTCAACTTAATCCAGGAAAATTCCAGAAAATCATATAAAATCTAGAATAATGGAAAATGATATTTAAAACTGAAATCGGTCAAATCTACATATCAGAAAGACTAGATCGAAGAATATACTATGATCGGGCCCTCGGTTCAGACTAGGGCTGACTCCGAGTCCACGAATCCAAATCCAAGACAAAACAATCATATAAGGAATTCATAAAACAGCATAAATACAGGAAACAAGTCGAAAAAATACGATCGAAAATCTGAATACGCAACTAAGTACGTATTCTGGGAGCGGGGTGTTACACCTTGTATTATGCACATGTAGCTCATGCAAATGTGGTGCAGATGACTCAACTGTGACAATGGCTGAGATATCTCGGGGAAGAGGGAGAAGGCCGAGGAAATTCCTAGGCCTAGGTGTAGACCCATCAATAGGAGACTCAAAAGAAAAGTGAGTTAAGAGTTACTAAGTAACAAGGTCCTTTTTGGTGATTGTTCTCTCATTATTCCCTACAATTGACTTAAGTTTGACAGGTTTCAATACTATTTTCTTTTCATTAAATTTAAACTCATAAGTGTTGACCTACCCAGACTGGTTACATTCAAGTCATACAACCAAGGCCTACCCAATAAAATGTGTGGCGTCAATGTCTAAGACATTACACCAAACATGATCGTCATAACTAGACATGTGGAAACAGACCTGATAATACTGGGTAATAGATTGAGCAGTCATATCAACCCAATTCACGTTGTATGGGTGGGATGTGATTCAACCTTGAGACCCATCTTTTCAAGAGTTGTCTTGGCAATGATGTTCGTACAACTACCCCCATCTACCATCAATTATACTTTTTCCCCTCATGTGCAATATAAGTGTAGAACACACTAGACCTACACCAATTTTCATTACCAACAGCTGTGTGTGGACACCTAATAATACTTAACTAGATGCTAGCAACTCTAACAACATCATCATCAGAATCAGTCGCACTGCCAGTTGCTTCATGAACAACTGTTTCGATCTCATTATCGACTTCCTTTATTAGGAGGTTCCTAGAGGGATATTGCGAAGCAATGTCGCCATAGCCTTGATACTCAAAATATTGACTGCCCTTGGCACTCCTAAAAGCTCACCTATCACAGATTTGATTTGCCCTTAGGGTCTCTAGTTGTGTGAGTGTTTGGTCTACGTTGCTCCCCAGCTTTAGGGATGACCCTACGTTCTGTAGAAAACCTAATGAGGTATCTATATCTTGAGCTAACTGGTTTGCCTGCTCAAGAGTCTCTATCTTGTGAGAATATATGATCATTGCTTGCTGGATGTCCGAGTCTGACCTCAACCCAGAACAATACCTAAAGATCGCTTGGTAGGAATCTTCTTGCACCTCACAACGTAGAGTTAGGTCGTCAAATTCGGTTGTGTACTCCTAAACTGACATGTTATCATGGCGAAGATTGTGTATTTTATCTAGTAGGCGATGCTTATATGAGTCAGGAAGGTATTTTTCTTTAAGCTTTTATTTCATTTCCTTCCAAGACTCTATAGATGTCTTACGCCTAGCGTACTCTCTCTACCGAGGTCCAATAAATTCTAATTGGCCTGACAGTCTCATCCTAGCAAACCGAACTCTACTCTCCTCTGTAAACCTATACCAATCAAAAGATTTTAAATCTGCTATCCAATCACTAAAAATCTTCCGGTCAAGGACATCGTTAAATGTTGGAGGATCTATCTTAATCCTACGAATTATGTCATCTTCTTCATCGCTACGCCTATCAGTATTTCCACTCTCCTATCTCGGATATCATCTCTTAAGTTCTCTCATGTGTTCTTGTTCTCTAACCTTTCAACTTTAAGTTTCAAATCTTCAAGCTCTCTAAGGATTAGGTTAAGTTTGGACTTCATATCTATATGATCAAGAGAATATGTTCTACCATTACGAAGAAGCATGCGCTATGCAATACACACAATTACACGAATGCAAGATAGTTTCCTAAATTTCACTAGATAGTTTCCTAAATTTCACTAGATGCATGCACTATATAATCAACCAAAAATTTCCAAATGGTTTCTAAAATTAATCATGCAAAATGAATCCTAAAGTGAAAATGCAACTAGGCAGCAAACTGGGTAATTAACAATAATAACTACAACTAACAATCACTACAGATACACAAGAGATATGCAAAATGTCACAAAAATGTGAGGTGAGGTTAGAGGTTACCCAAAGGCGCTTAAAAAAATACCGATACCGAGTAGTGGCTCCAAACAAGGGCCTTTAAAGGCTGGATCTGTTGCCCAAAAGCTGCGAAATTCTTCCAGTAACTCCGAGACTCAACTACAGATCCAACGCTTCAGAAAGAACTTGAATCAGACTCTGAATGAGCTAGAAACGGGCTCCGGAACATCATTGTACAATTGTTGTGAACAGTAACAGCTCAGACGAGCTGACGACGTCAGCACAGAGCCGCTAACGTCAACAGGTGGCTCGAAGTCGGCTTGACGGCTCGGTCGGCGGCTTGGCCTGTAGGCTCGGCTCGGTTCAAAGTCGGCTCAGTTTGAGCCGATGACGTCAGCAACGGCTTGGCGGCTCGCGACTGGCTTCGCGAGTCAGATTCGAGGCGGGTTTGACTCGGATCGGGTCGAGGTGGTTTGTTGAACCCGGTTCAAACCTGAGTGGGGTGGGGTCGGTTGGGCCAGCTGTGGATGTGGGTTTTAACTTAAACCCACTTAGGCTTGTCAGGTTTGAGGTGAATTGAAACCCGAAACCTGATTCTACCATCTCCTCCCCCGACTACTGCTAGGGTTGAAGATGCTGACGAAGGCGGCGTACTTGGCTAACGGTGATGGCACGGTGAAACTCCGATGGCACTAACGGCGAGGTCTAGGAGACGAAGTGGTAACGGCGAGGACAAAAATCTGGAAGAAGCGGACCTGGCGGCATCTCGAGGCGCTGATGGGTTCATTGGAACTCGTCGATGAAAAGATGGAGGCAACATCGACAAGGTGGATGGAGTTGATCGACGACGAGGACGATGGCGACGGACAGCGACGGCAAGGCCTGATGGGAGTTGATCGACGACGAGGACGGTGGCGATCGACAGCGACGGCAAGGCCTGATGGGAGTTGATCGACGACGAGGACAGTGGCGATCGACAGCGACGGCAAGACCTGATGGGAGTTGATCGACGACGAGGACGGTGGCGATCGACAGCGACGGCAAGACCTGATGGCGAGCGAAGCTTTGGGATCGCAGGGGAAGACTCAACGGGGACTGGGAGGTTGGCGAGGGAGCTTCGACGACGTTGATGGTGATGTGACGGCGTCGGGCGAGGTCGTCGAAGGTAGATGGTGATGAAGGCGGTGCTTGTTGCTCGGAGGAGGAAAAGAAGGGTGTGATAGGGGAAGATGAACAGTAACCAGTAGTTATTGTTCACAAAACAGTATTTTTTTATTTTTTTTCCTCTTTTTATTCTTTTTTCTTTTGTTAATCTTTTTTTTTGAACTAAAGAGAAAATAAAGAGAGGGAAAGAGGATCTATGAGAGATTTTTTTTATGGAGGAAGACAAGAGCAGGAAATTCGACTCTGATACCAAGCTGGTGTAAAACGAGAAGGGGAAAGAAGGAAAAAAATTTAGAGTTTTAAGATAAATTTTGGCTTCAGCTGCTCAGCACTAGGAGATCGCTCTTCCACTCAACACATCACCATGCAGAGATTCAATCACAAAGTAAAACTTGCAATGCAAAATAAAGAGTTTTTAGATCAACTGAACTCAATAAAAGACTATAGGTCATGGCCTTATATAGGACCAATACAAAAGAAGTTCTCCCACATATCCAATATGGGACTAATGAAAAATAACAGCACACTAAGCCTAGTCTAAAATAAAAAGAAAAACCTAAATACAAATAACGAGCTAGTGATTCTCACAGTGTTTTAAATATCCCCGATATTGCGCCGATAATGCGTTTACGGCACCTAGCTGCAATGATTTGGCACATCCAAACCGATATAGCGTTTTTCATCCAAAATCGCCGATAAATAGGCATGGACCCGAAATATTGGCCGCATTTCGGTGATTTTGGACCCGATATAGCGTTTTACACTCAATTTCTAGGTTAGGTATTTGGGTAATTCCAGTGATGTAGCAATGTGGCATTTTTGAAGATTCCACACTTGGATAGTGATTATGGATTCATAGGCTTAGTGCAAGTTATCGAGTTAAGTATATCTTAAACATATAAATATGATATTTTATGTAGATTTATATAATTTATACATATATTGTCTTATTGAGATGCGATTTAAGACGAAGATATGTATATTTACAATCCGATTTTGACATCCAATTTTTGAAAATATCTCCGATATATTCCCGATATATCCCCATCTCCGAAAAATTTTCCCAGCCGATGTGGCCGATGTTGCCGCCATTTAGAACACTGGATTCTCATCACCCGGTCAGACAGGTTTATGTCACTTCCGACGCCCAAACTTAAAATGTTAGGTGGACCTTAAAATGTTTGAAACCCGTCCATTAAATTTTCTGTGGGTTCGAGTTTCAGATCAGGTTTTTGGTATGGGTGGGTCGAGTGGGTTAGACGAGTTTTACTTCAAGAATTGGATACCACTTTTTATTTTATTTAAAGTAATCAAATTTTACAATTTTAGAGAGGGTTCAACTACTTATTTTATGATAACAATTATTATGCTTGTAAAACAAATATGATTTAACTTATGTGATGTAAGAGTTATGAATATTGTAGAGTCTCTACAATATACCTTTTCCACTTTTATAACGTTTAATTGATTTGAAATACTTTATAGGTGATATTTTTTATTTTAAAATCACCAATTTAAATAGATTGATATCATGAAAATCAAGAATGTTAAGTGCATTATTATCAAATTACAATCTATTGTGATGATTAGTAATTTTACCATATACATACACACATCTAAGTGTATATATACTCATCTATAAGGGCAGGACCAAGTATGTTCGATTTCAGGTTAGAAGAAAATAGGAACCCACCAATTCGAGTTCAAGTGCATTTTTAAAGCTACCTAACTTAAATTTTGGGTCCAGTGCGCGCAAATTCTATTTAAACCTGACCAAGTCGACCCTAAACCAAATAACATTCCTATAAGCAAACGAAGCATGGACATAGACGTGACACAATACAAACATGGGGATATGACTAAATTTTGAAAAACCAGGGCAGTAAGACATGGATACGATACGTTTGTGTTCTGTATGTCTATGTATACATATAAACACATACGCATAATTTACAATGCATAGTTATGGATACAAATAAAACTATAACATTGTATTTGTGTATGTATACAATAATAATTAAACTATACTCGTCTTTGTGCATCAATCTTCCATTATGTGTGATATGAATCTAGAAGTTAAGGCTAGAACAAATAAAAACATATACTTAGATCTTATAAAACATTTCAAGTCATATATATATATATATATATATATATATATATATATATATATATATATATATAATATATATATATATATATATCAGTAATTATGTGAACATCCTTATAGAGAAACTAGATAAATTATATAAATGTAATACATCTAAAAGTAATAGAACTATATGATCTTCATGTTGTTAAACTACAAAGAACTACATCTTTATGGATCACCTAAGAAACTATAAAATACAATTACATAAAATCAAATAGAAAACATCTATATATCTCATACAAGACTAAATCCTACTTAAACTATGACTTGCAATATCACTAAGACACTATAACTCCAAATACTATTAAGACGCTCTAACCAAACTCACCTATTTTAAGTTCTAACATCCGTCATCAAACTGAGGATGGTATGACATTGAGAGTTTGTTTAACAAAAAATTGAAAAACAAAGAATAAAACTGCTAAAATATTTAAAATAAATTTTGAATTGCTTGTGTTAATACCAAAATATTGAATTGTTGATGTCGATACTGAAATTACTAACTAAACCAAATTAAATTTGAGCTGAACCAAAAATTGAACCATACATATATGCGAAGACTATGCGAAAGCCAAATATTCATCTTCTTAAATAGGATTAAGATTTTAGGTTGAAACTCAGTAAAAAATGAGGTTTTACAGTTGTGGTGGATAAAACTCCACCACAAGCGACTGGATGCTCTCAATGGAACCTGTCAGAGCACACATAGATGAGGAAGACGCCTTTCAGGTTAGGAGCGTCAATGTGGTGCTAGTTTAAGACCCTCGGGTGTGAGAATCAGTAGTCAGTAAAGAGAGGACCGGCAAAGGAAAACTATCAGATAGTGGTAATGGACTGATAGAGAGAAACTGCCAGTGTGTGTGGTATGTGCTATGAGAATTAGGGAAGTAACCTTCTTCTCATTAGAGAAGGGGTGTATTTATACCTGACAGAGACAGTGAAGTGGATGTGGATAGATGTAAATCTTCAAATGCTCGGTTTGAATCTGCTGATCCTTGTAACCGCCCAGACTGTACCCAGGTAGTTAGGATTGGTGTGCTAGAAGGGTGATATGTTGCTATCTTCAACTGCTTGCTGATTTGTAAGGCAACTCTGGACGAGGAAGATAGAGTCGCGTAACAGATTTCGCGACTCGAAGAAGTTCGCCTCGATCTCTCTGCGGTGATGGATAAAGTCTCCACGTGGCAGGGCATTTGATCCGGATTCGAGTCAGCTCCGGGTGGCTGTATTACTTCAGACTCCAAGGTGAGAGATGCCTTCGGAAGACAGTATGGCTTCAGAAATGTGGTTGAGGACTGCCGTCGATTTAGGAGTGGCTGAGATTTTGAATAAGATCCTGAGAACTTTCCCATGTTCCTACCTCTGGACACATGTTATGATCCTGGCATGGGTCGAATTTTAACCACTATAGATGCCCCCTCCGCTTTCACACTTTCGGAGCTCGCAGAGGAGAAGTGATGGAGCGGAGTCTGATGGAAAGCTTCTTTTGTATCTATCTTCGATACTTGCAGTCGAGAGATCGTCCGGTGCATCTCTTTGCGTCATTGTGGATCCTTGAAATTAATGTGAGGTAACGCTTCTGACTGGCAGCTACCATCTAGTCATGTCAGGCATCGATTGGAATCTTCGCGCCATTATGACTGTCGGATTGACTTCCATGATCATAATGGTTTAGTGGCATCGGTTAGTTTCCCGTCTCTTCGATTGGTCAATCTTCTTCTCGGGTCGTGGGCTGACTTTTCAGGAGCCCGCTGTTTCCAAGGCTCGCGTTGATGGCGATGAACTCATTCATCTGCATATAAATTGGGGGAGATCTGCGGGGAAAGAGATCATCTCCAGCTTCTCCAAGCATCTTCAAAATTCACCAAAAGCCCTGACTTCTTTGCAGTTTCTTTCTTGGACGGTCCGCCATACTTTCTTTCTTCCTCTTCATCATATGGAGGAAAGAAAAAGAGGGGACAAGAGGAGAATGATGAGCAGGCTCTTGCTCGTGCGTCGCATTAATAGCCATGAAGGACCTGTTACGACACATTAATTGTCGTGACAGGGTGCCGCCATTGAGAGTAAAAAAAAGAATTCTTGCTACAACTTGATCGGGCAATCTGATTTTCGGTTCGCTCGGTCTTGGGCAAGCAAGCTTCAATCTTGAGGCTTGGAGCCTCTTCTTATGGCGTTGACGTGGAAGAAGGAGGAGGTCATCGACTGGATGCGCTGATGAATCACTCATCTTCCTGGAGTTTGAATCTCTCCCCAGAATACCTCAAAAGGAATGTGATACCGTTACCTTCTTGCGCATATTGCAGGCTTCAGTCTGGTTGGACAATGTTGCCCTGGTGTTGGAGGGCTTCCTTAGGGTTCATTTCATCCTTCTTGCAAATGTGAAGAGAATGATGGCATGGGCGAAGACTTCTTCCGGTAGATGTTCCCTGATGAGTGTTTCTTCAGAGTTCGAAGGTAAGACAGGACCACTAGAGGTGGAAGGATCAGAGCATCTGGATTCAAATTTTCTATATTTCTTTTTTAAAAATATAAACACAGAGATGTAAAGGAACATTTTGTATTACACTCGTTAAATGTAACACAATAAATATAATGAAATATTTTTTGGAATGAAAATGGTTATGTTTGGATCTTGTCTAATTTACTTTTACAACAGGCTTGTGAAACTGATATGAACATGGCTTTTCAGAGTGTTGATCTCTATTTCCGGTATGGTCAGTTGGGAACAGAGTGCCTTAGTGAGTTTGCTCGGTTGTCTCCCAGTGGGGGGTGATCCCATCAGCAGTACTTACAAACTTTGGACTCCGATTGAAGGAGATCCCAGTAACGGAATTGGCTCCACAGTCGATCCGTGTGCGAGTAATCCCATCAGTGGGCGGCGAACTTGGCAGCACTCTGAGTGAAAGACAATCCCATCAGCAAAGTAAGTCCGCAGTCGTCTCCGAGTGGGGTTAATCTCATCAGTGGAGCGACAGACTCTAGCAGGACTCTGAGTGGGAGACAATTCCATCAGCAGAGTGGGTCCAGTCATTCCGAGTAGGGCTAACCCATCAGCAAAGCAGCGGGCTTTGGACTCTGAGTGGGGGGACAATCCTAACAGTGGAGTTCGGTTCGCAGTCCAAACAGCGGAGTTGGGTTCACAGTCATCTCTGAGTAGGGAAAATCCCATCAGCAAAGCGGCGAACCCGATACAACTCTGGGTGGGGTCAATCTCATCCGTAAAGTGAGTCTGCAGTCGTATACGAGTGGGAAAAATCTTATCAACGGAGCCGCGGACCTTGGACTCTGAGTGGGGACAATCCCATCAGCGAAATGGCATTGGCAAAGAGACTGCCCGTGGTTCGTCTGCCCGTGGGTCAGACGAGAGGAGCCCATAGGCTGATGTTTGTCATCTTCGAGTGGGGATAATCTCATCAGCAGAACGTGCAAACATCGAGAGGGGGGAAATCTCTGCAACGAAGTAGGGACTCCTAGTGGGACACAATCTCACAACGGAGGGTTTTGACTGCCTGTAGGGTAATCAAGAGGGGGCCCGTAAGCGGGTGCTTGCGTCACCGTCTCTGAGTGGGGGACAATCCTATCAGCGGAGCGCGCAAGCATTGGACTCCGAGTAGGAAAATCCCATCAGTAGAGCTGGGTTCACAGTCGTCTCGGAGCGGGGGTAATCCTATCAGCAGAGCGACGAATTTGATAAGACTCTAAGAGGGGGTAACCCCAGCAATAGAGAGATGAAATGGTTAGGAGAAATATGTAATTTTATTTGATGATTAAAATAAAATACATGAAATTTAAATGAAATACAGGGGGTGTTATTGGTGAAAGTACTCCCATGTCTTCAATGGAGGATCGGATCACTCGATTGCCTTAATTGGGTGATCACATGGCGCAATTGCGTAGGAGGCGGAGCTTCCGGCTGTCTTGCATTAGAGGCTGCCCCAGGGGTAAGGACGTACTCTTTGAGGAAGCCTTGACGGACAAGTTCTTCAAGGTACTTCCGGAGGCTTCTGTATTGGATGGTCTGTGGCCCCTTACTGTCATGATAAGAACAGTATTCTTCCGCTCCGGAGAGTGTGGGTCGTATTGAATTGGCTTCAAGCGCTTTACCCACGGCTGGTCCTCGATGACGTTGAAGACTTCACTGATGGGGAGCCTCTGCGGAGTGAAGTGTTATTCCATCTTGAAGGCTTGGAGTGGACTCGGTGAGAGGATCGGTAACACCTGTCTTTTGTAGGCGGGTTGCCCCTGATTCGGGTTACTGGCACTGGTTGGGACTCCGCACTGTGACTTCGATTTGTCTCCATCGTTGCCGCATTTGAGAGAGATTGGGGGACCTCTTCATCATTTCCTCCGACTGGATGTAAGGTTGGGCTCAGGACAAGACTTCACTCATCTGAGTGACAGGTGTTTGTATAAAAAGTGAGAGACATGCAGTCTGCTGCTGAACGCAAGCGCAGAGACATCTTCACCGCAATTGAGAACCTTGGCGAGCTAGTTCTAGAAGTAGCTGATGTAGGGCTTGAGGTTGACACCCTATCTCATTTTGACGGTGAAGGAGGTGGTTATTCATCTTGGCTTCCCGGCGAGAGGCATATTGGGTGAGGAACGCCTTGGTTATCTCCTCGAAATTATGGAGCGAATGTGACGACAGAGAGTAAAATCAATCCGAGCTACACCTTTGAGACTAGATAGAAAGATTAGGCACATGAGCGGATCATTACGGGAGTAAATCACCATCTTATCTCGAAAATGCTTGATGTGTTGGACTGGGTCGCTAGCTCCGGAGTAGTAGTCAAAGGTCGGAGTCGTGAATTTTTTCGGGAATTCACACTCCAGAATCACTTCGGAGATTGGGGAATCAGAAAGCCTGGCAATGACCTGTTTCGTCCGCTACGAGTTGCATCTTAGCTTCCTCAATCCGTCTTTGGACCAGCTCGTCGAGGGTTCATATGTAAAGAAACTCCTCGATCCTCCTCCGAGTCTGATCCTGTCGGGCTCTTGCTCGAGAACAAGGTGAATCAGCCTCGTTGTCAGAGCGATCTTCGTGCTAGGAAGAAGTCAGTCTGAATCGCCTCAGGCCGTGATGGGCCTGTTGACCCGAGTCACCCCAATTCCAAGTTCATCCTCCGGCTGCGTTTGCACCTGAGTTTTTCAGAGAGCGGCGATATGCGCATGAAGTTGATCGTTGTGTTGCTTCAACGCCTCTTGCTCTCGGGCGGCGTTATCGCAGGCGAGAGCTGCTTGTTTTCAGTTGTGATCTAACTGAGCTTATTGCTCCTTCATCTACTCTATATCGGCGAGCATCTGAAGGATCTGGCCTATGTACAATGAAGGCGATCGGGCAATAATGGCTGCTCTATGAGATAAGGAGGAGCCAGTGTCCTCTGCAGCATGCTCAAGGTCGACGGCGTGTGGGGAGATCGTGCCCTCAGTGGTGTATTGGTCCTGCCTTTGGACAGGGGGCCGTTGTGGACAATTGTTTGTTTCTTCAGGGCCATCGACGCTAGGGAAAAAGCTTTTTAGAGGAAGGATAGTGGTTTCGGTTGGATGGGAGGAAGATTTTAAGCGTAGACTCAAGATCTCAATGAAAACACTAATTTGTGGTAAATATAACTCGCCGCAAGCGATTGGACGCCCCCGATGGAACCTGTCAGAGCACACAGAGGAAGACAACTTTCAGGTTAGGAGCACCGGTATGGTGTTAGCCTAAGACCCTCGGGCGTGAGAATCAGTAGTCAGTAAAGGAGAACCGGCTGAGGAAAACTGTCAGCGTAGTGGTAGTAGACTGGCAGAGAACTGTCAGCGTGGTGTGGTATGTGCTATGAGGATTAGAGAAGTGACCTCCTCGTTAGAGAAGGAGATGTATTTAAACCTGACAGAGACGATGAAGTGGATGTGGATAATGCAGATCTTCAACTGCTCGGTTTGAATCTGCAGGTCCTTATAACCGCCGAGACCGTATTCAGATAATTAGGATTGGTGTGCTGGAGGGGTGATCTGTTGCTATCTTCAACTCTTTCTGAGTTGTAGACGAGGAGGATAGAGTCGTGTAACAGATTTCATGATTTAAAGAAGTTTACCTTGGTCTGTCCACGGTGCTGAATAAAGTCACCTCGTTGCGAGGCATTCGGTCAGAATCGGGTCGGCTCCGGGTAGCTGTATGATTTCGGACTCCGGAGCGAGAGATGTCTTCGGAAGGCAGTATGACTTCGGAGTTATGGTTGAGGACTGTCGTCAGATTTAGCAGAGGTTAAGATTCTGGAACGGGAATCCTGAGACCTTCCTCATGTTCCTGCCTCTGGGCACACGTCGTGATCGTGGCAAGGGTCGAATTTTGATCACTACAACATTTCTCCAAACTTGATAAAAGAGAAGGTTTTAGAGGTCTTTAAACTCAATAAAAGTAAAGATTTTAGAGATCCCAAACACTGTAAAAGAGATTTTAAATATCTCCAAATTCAGTATAAGAAATTTTAGAAATCCTAAAACTGAGTATAAAACTACCAAATCCAAGTAGAAACAGACTAATATATGACCAGAACTCATCGATGAATCCAAAACACCCATAAACAGAGGAATTGACTCTTGAATCCCAAAATCAGAGTTCAATACACCAATATATGACCAGAACAATTTCAATCGTCTAGAAGACAACAAATCTAGATGCAAGGTTAGAAAATAGGGCTTAGAATGAAAATATTAGGGAAACAAAGTTGTAATAGGATTGGAAAAACAGAGTTGTAATAGGATTAGAAAAACAGAATTACATAAGATTTTAGAAACTAAGGTGTAAATCAGATTGAAATATTTTGAAATTTTAATGGAAGTACATAAAACAAAGAAAGATTATGGACGAACAGTGATTGGCAGCACTGTTCACAATGAATTGTAATTGAGCACCACTCACAATGAATTATATCTACTTCAGGTAAGAAACAAATTAAAAGAAGAACAAAGAAGTGAGAGAAAAAAAGAAAGAAAGATGATGAAAGCACGTCACATGGTGGTGGAGACTCGAACCAGAAATCCTAGTGCTTTGATACCACGCTAATATACGACCGACTACATATTTATCAATATCCAGAAGAACAAAAATATGCAATTATATAAAATCGTGAGCAAACCTCTCTTTCTATATACCTAATACAAGATCAAATCCTGCTCAAATTATAACTCATAATATTAGTAGGACTCTAAGACTACCATTAGAACTCTGTAATCAAACTAAATCTAACAAACTTAAAATTAGATATATATATTTTTTAAAACTTTGTAGACTTGGTTTCGTCTAAGATATGTCTCTCATACATCTAGGATATGTTGCAAAGTTTAGGATACGTCAATAAGAGTATCTATAATATATATGTGTCAAGTATCAGAGTACTATTCTGAATAAGTATCAAACTCAGGTACGTCTCCTTCATCAAAATATTTGTGCTACACATTTAAAATAACTCGAACTAGTATCATGAAACTAACTTTGCTGAGAAAATTATTGCTCATGGTAAAAACAGAATAGTCAAAAGGAACATCTCAAGGATGTCAGTAACCAGATGATTCTCCATTTCTCTCTAAGAGTGTACAAGTTAGATTGTTGGATACTCCTAAAAGGAACAAGAGCAATGATAGAGTACTTTCTCTTTCTCCCTTGACATTTGGGCAAAACTGGATGAGTTTGTCAGGGGATTATATATTTTACAGGAAGCAGGTAGTGATATTCATACAAGGGAATCGAAACACTGCAAAGAATTATGTAGAAATTGATGGATATATTTTCAGATTACAGCGTAACCTTATCATCACAAAATTAAAGTAACCAAATTGACATAACCAATAAATTTACTAAAATAATACAACAGGTCTCGAGCAGTATGAATATTTAAGATACTAAAGCATGCCCTAAAAGTTTATCGAGTATAGAAGGTGCATCAAGGACTTGGTATTCTCTTCACAATTATCAAACGAGTGAACTCGGAAGTATGTCTCATAGAGGAACTGAAGTCATGAGAAAGTAATTCAACTAAAAAAAAAAAATCAGGGATGAGAGGAACCTGAGCATCATATTGTCCTTGGCCAGTTGCTCTAACCGTGAGGAAATTAATGATTTCCATGAGTGGAGATCACCAATTTCTTTAGCCTGAATGAAGCCAACAAGTGAAAGGCAAGTTATAGCTTCAAGATATAGCCAAACATGGAAGAGCAAACAAGCATAAAAAATAATAGAAATGGGATATTACTTACAAAAAGATTTTTGTTGTTCTGAAGATTGTGTAGCTGTAATCTGATATTTTCTAAGACCAAATCCTTGTTAGACATATCATCATCAAAATCTTTGAAGATATGCGCATATCTGCTATTCAGTTCCTCCAGGTACCTCTCCAAAACAGAGAAATTCAAGTCGAGAGACTGTACCTTCTGAAGTAGTATCTTCAGGACAGCGTCTCCAGGGATTCTTCCAACCTGTGATGCTCTATTTTCTTGAACTGGAGAAGGCACAGTACTCTTTGTTACCTCCTTTTTTGACTTTGGGATTTCATGAGGCAATTCATCACTAATTTCTGTAAAAGGTTCCTGATAAAGATCATGCCCACTAGTGGGTTCCTGCTGTTGTATCCGCTCGGTGTTTGGTTCTTCAAGTTCTGACCGTTTAGTCTCAACTGAGATCTCCTCAAGCATCTTCTCAACAGCATCCACTCCATATACTTCAACCACACTCAATGTACAGTAGAACTCCGAGCCATAATGGCTCAGCAAATTAAGCTTCAGATACCTTGCCCACTTAGGCTCTGAAAGTGCAAACCTCTGTGCATGCTTCATATTTTGAGCAGTGAAATTCCCAAGTTTAACCCAATTATCTGTTGGATAAATTGGACTGCTGCACAGTTCAAAATCCTTTACGTTGGAAGAGTAGTGTTCAAAGTTCCCAATCTCGACTGTATATACTAAAGTTTCTTCTGAAAGTTCTATGACAACATACTTCTCCTCTGCGGAGCATGGATTGCGCAGGTACTTGTCCTTATCTTTATCTAAGATGGTAGAAGCACCCTTGGCCTCTTTGTTCGAATCGAGAACCTTAGCACCTTTTTAGCAGAGGCATAATTATACTCTTTCCCACCAGGCTCCAGTCGATGAACAACTGCGCCTGTTTGGCTGGATTGGGGTTTCTCTTTAGCAGCAATTGCTCTATGTTTGAACTCATCAAGCCCAGGTGGAGCAACATGAGATAACCTGCCACTCTTGGGAAGAGTTTCCCTCCCTTGATTGCTACCTGAATCAAAGATATCTTTAGGTGCTTGCTCTTTTATGGAAGTTGATGAACTCGCTTTACCATCTTTGGGAACAAATACTTCTGTGCTGTGGCCAACAGCCTTCCCTTCAGAAATAGGAATCTTCTCAACAGTCCGGTCGGAAGTTGTGCTCAATGCTGCCAAATCTCTAGAGTCAGATACTCTAATTGAATCTGGTTGAGTTTCATGCCAAGATTCACCAGCCTCAGTTTCCACTTCATCTATATGCCATTGTGAGAAATAATATGTCAGAATAATTGATAGCAGGAAAGAAGGGGGGAAGAAGAAAACAAACAAAAAGGCAAACGCTGGCTACTGTTTGAATGCAAAATTTTCAAAATGCTCTAGTCTCTTATTTTTCATAGTTCCAGCATACAATTATATATTTATGTGGATAGAACTAAGTATTGTTAGATTCAAGTCAAATGAGCCAAATTAATCAATCTTAACCTCAACTCTGTAGACACTAGGTCGTCACTCAAGCTCAACATGACGAAAAATAAAGCCAAGGTCGATACTATATGCTCCGACTATAGCTTATAGACATGGAACTATATAGAGATGGAACAACGCATCCTCTCTACGCATGTGTGTGTGTGCCTATGCAGATCCAATCACAAGCTGAATGCAGAACTAGTGCGTGCATGTGAGAGAGAGAGAGTGTGTGCGCGCGTGTGTGTACAGATCCAATCACAAACTGAATGCAGAACTAGTTACAAGTTAAGACATGATTGTCAATTTTAAATTAATACCCATCCATCAAGGATTGTGTGCTAATGAGGTCAAAAGAAACATTTTTCCTCCGATACTAAGAGCCCATGATAAGCATACATATTCATGCACATGAGATCCAGAGGGAACAAGAAGTGGAACTTGGTCAGTTACACCAATCTACCCACCTCACTCAGACTCTTTAACCAACACCCATTCCCAACAACAACCTCCCTGCATTCCCTTCAGAAGCTCCCACCACTGCACCATCTACTATCCCACTAAATTCCAACACTAAAACAAAGGCCCACCCCTCGAGTTTCTTGATAAAATTCCTAGTCCCAAACTCTCCATCACTACCCAAGAGCCAACGCACAACATCTCTCTTCTCCGTCCTCGTTCATAAGTTCTCAAGCAACAGAACCTTACATATTACCATGCAGCCAATAACTTGTTCTTTCCATAAAAGTCAAACCAAACAATTTCCTTCACCATAAAATCAAAGAACTGATCTTCCAAACCAAAACATTTAGACGGACAAATTTTCTTTCCAACACAAACCCAATCCCTTCTTTTCAGTTCAACCTCTGAACCTAACTTTGTTGGCCCCAACTTCATCTCTGAGCCAAGTATGCTATAGACTCTGGTCTTTTAGCTCAACTCCGGCATCAATCTCCTCTTGTCATCTTCTTGGCCTGACTAGTCAGACTCCAATACTATCACATATCATGTCTCCATTGATAAGGGCATTAACGCCCTATCTTTAGAGGACTAACCCTCTCCATTCAGCAAGGAATTAATGCTCAGCTTAAAAGGTTAACCCCCTAAATTTTGTCAAGAACATTAACACCTTTGAATTTACTCTCTCAACTTTATCGACAAAGGGCATTAACACCCATCTTAGAGGAATAACCCTCTCAATTTCACTAAGAGGATTAACACCTATATCTAAAGGATTAAACCATTTGACTTCAACAAGGGCATCAATGCCCTGTTTTAGAGGATTAACCCTCTTGACTTCAACAATGCCATTAAATGCCCATCTTTCAAAGATTATTACTCTTCAAGAAGAAATTGCAAACTGGATAAACTGACGGAAGTGCAAAATAGACCTCCAAGTGAACAGGCCAAAATTCCAAAATAAACCTCCAAATCTATTAGTAGCCACGTCCATAAAGCGCCAGAAATTACAACTTGAAGCACAAAGTCCCGAAAATCGAAATTTAAATCTTCAAAATTGATGGACTACTATGTCTCTAAACTAGAATGAAATCCAAATATTCAAATACTACAGACCACTATATCCCTAATGTGGAAGCAAATTCCAAATCCATACTTCAAATTCTATAGACTACTATATCCTGAAACTGGAAGCAAAATCCAAAACTTAAAATCTTAATAGACCACTACATCTCTAAATTGGAAGCAATTTTCAAGTCTTCAAATTAATGGACCACTAGGTCTCTAAACCAATGTTACTTGGTGCGTGGATCGCTTTCGTTCGCAGTATGAAAACGAGAACAAAAAATGTGAGTAGCTCAAAGCACAGTACGGTACGGTGGGCGAAGCATTCTTCAGATAGCTTTGGAAGAAAATATGTTTACCAGAAGCACGAAATGATTTTCAACATGTGTGTGCGCATGCGCGCATGTGTGTATGTATGTGTGTCAAGTAGGCACCACATATCCAATGAAATGTTAAATATTCAACACTTAGGCACACCACACAGGCTTCCCTTTTTTCAATTTGTAGTATATAAGGATTTTTTCATTTTATTACTTTATAATTCATTAATATTCTGGTTCGACAATTATGCCGTTTTAAATAGCAATTGTACCATGACTAGGAACGCGCGACCTGGAACGGAAATCGTGAGGGTTTTGATGAATTTGGTAACCCTTCCCTAAACTAAAATCAAATTCCAAATTTCAACTCATGGACCAATACATCTCTCAACAAAAAAAGAGTGCCAAAGTCTTCAAATTCCAATGAAGTCACACATCACTATACATGAATCCAAGCTAAACCACAAAAACAAAACAAAAAAAAAAAAAAAACTCTCTAGTAGGTCAGTCCTCTCCCTATCAAGAAATTCCGTTTAGATTTCCTTTAGTAAGAAAGTGCTCTCCCTACAGAAAAATCCCACAAAACTCTTGCCTTGTAAAAAATCCTTGCTCTATCAGAAAATCCACTAAATTCCTTTCTGCTGTAAAGCTCCTTTCCACATCAAAAGTTCCACCACCAAGATATATCATTTCTGCTGTGAAAGTCCCCTTCCCATCATAAATACATAAGGACCATAACCAATATTTATTTTGCTCAACATACTCTAAATCCCGTTCAACCCGATGAAGAGTTGGTTGCTTGTATTACAATTGGCATTTAAGTGTAACAATGTCTGAGGGCTTACGGATATTGTGAAAACCAAGTTCTCATATCAAACACTCATCACCAAGATCAAATTTGAGTTCATATAAAATTTTATACCTCATTACCAAAATTATCTTTGCTTCACTGCCAAAGGATAAATAACAACAAACTCTTGAGTTACTAAATATATCAATCCTGCCATCAAAAACCTCTACTTCTATAAAGGGGATCTTAGATATTACACCCAAAATCAAACACTGTCTATTTTCTCTATTTTCATATCCATTGTAGAGGGATAACCCCTTTAGGGTGAGATTAGTGTACATACAAATACATAATCAACGCCAAACCATCTCCTCTTTCTTATCCCATCCTGTGCAATCTTGTCAGGAAGGTACTGTCATTTGACTACATATTTAATGAACTTTCAGTTGAATGAAAACTTTTGAAAAAGCAATAAACGTATTGTTCTGAATTGAGTAACAAACACCACAAATAGGTAAACATTAGAAATAAGAATGTGGATCTAAAACATGCGAACTTCATTAGAAATGTATAAAATATAATCTAGATTATTGGGTTTAAAAGAAAATCTATAATATGCAAATGTAACTGCCCATTGCCAACTGGTAGCTGAAAAAACCAAGCAAGAACTCTAATGAATTAATGGTACCTTTGGTTGCTCACACAATTTTCAAGAACATGCGCCAAGCACCAATAGAACACAACTACATAGTGAAAGGAGGTAAAAGCAAAGAACTCTAAAATCATCCATCAGATAATTGAGATTATTCATCAACGAGTAAAATAACCCAAAAAGTACAACAATAGAAAATTTATTGGCATGAAAGCAACAAGATATCAAGATCTCTAATATTCCTCACTCCATTCCATATGTTCCCATTTACAACAATAGCTCCCAGGTCTCTCTTTTTTTTTTCCCTATTTCTTTTATGTTGACAAAACAGATTTAAATTCATCTAAGAAACAAAAGCCGTGAAAGAAGAATACCTCTGGAGTCATTACCATGGCTAATCAAGAAGTTGAGAAGAAAGACGATTCCCACAAAAGTAAAACAATAGACAGAGATGCCTTGCAGGACAGATGTTTGCTACCCAAGTTTCTTTTCTTCTCTGATGCAGTAGCTCTTCTTTGCAGAAGAGCTCTTCGTGACCTCTGCATTGCTCATTAATCTCACATCTGCATAACAATTTATCAAAGATGAGAAAAACAAACAAATAAAATGTTTTAAACCGGGGGGGGGGGGGGGGGGGGGGGGTAAAAAAAATAAGTTTTCGGTAATTGATCCTCTGATTTGAAGTTTATAACTTAGGCGTGGTAACATTTGTTTCAATTCAGTATTGTTGGGAAGTTTTTAATCATTGCTGGTAAGCAATTGAACCTCTTTTTACCAATAGTTTTACCATAAAGGATAGAGAAAGGTATAAATAACTGAATTTTTCAGGTTCTTTGTGTTGCTTGAACGCGAATAGAAGGGTTCTTGCATCATCTGCAGCTTCCTTACTCTTTTCTCAATAAACTAAAAGTATATAATTCAACAAACTACAGCAATGAAGAACCAAAATTTACAAACTAAGAATTGATCCCAGTAAAATTAACTAAAATTTCAAAATAATCACCTAATCAGTTGTAATACTCCCACAATCAAGTAGATTAAAACATCTAAAAACGGTATGAAAAAAGAAGATAACTAAATTCTTGATGAAATGTTTACTAGAAATACTGTTTAGATATAAACCAATTCAAAGTGCTACCATCACATATCAAATCAACAAAAAAAATATCTTTTAAATAATAATTAAAAAAATATCTTTAGACCCCCCAACAAAAACAGAAATAATAATAATAATAACGACAATGACAGCGACGACAATGAAAATTATAAGCTTCTTGATAGAATTTTAAAGCTATAAACCTTTATTCTAGATCAAGAAATATAAAATTGTAACAGTTTAACCTTCATCTAAGCAATGAAAAGTTAGAAGAGAAGATCAACTAAGAGAGACAGATTAGCTAAGAATTTAAACCTTTCCCAGTCAATTCCAAGGGAGCAAAAATGAAAATTCAAAGAAATCGACAGAGTTCTCTGACGAGTTAATTTTCTTTAAATTTGCATTATTTATTAAGATTTTTAACATAAGTTCCTTACCCCATATTATACATATCTTTGTTAGATTTCCATCAAAAACTCTCAACCAATTATAGCTAAGAGCTAACTATGGTTTAAAAATGACCCTTTTATCCATATCTTGATCTCCAACCAGATGCCCTCTCTTTCATTTCTCACATTCTCTAAACTTTTATCCTAATCCCTAATCCCAACTCTTTTATCTCTCACATTCAGTAAAAACTGAGCCAAATTTTTAGCAACCCAACTCCACGAGTGTAGAGATAACATTACCTATGCTAGTTTGGTATTTTCTATGAAAGCATGCAACTAATTAACATGGATACATAGATCTAGTCAAACATGATTAAGAAATCTGGGGTAATTTTGAAGCTCGTCCAGTGCTTTGAATTTCTTTTTGACTGAAGATTAATTTCAACAAATCTTCCGTCTCTGGACTTCGGTCTATATCCCAGAAGACCCTTATTATGGCATACCTTCCATTCTCAGGTAAGTAGTATGATATAAAAGAGGATCGCAATCACCTCCAATTCAACGAAAAAAGGAAAAACTAGGATTTGACAAGAACAATGAAAAAAGGAATTAGGGTTTACAGATAAAACCGGATAGATTTGGGCTTCGCATGCTTGCGCGGGCTTCATACCCCTTACACTATGGGCTTCACACCCCAATACTCAAAAGCACCTTAAGAGAATTTAAGTGAAAAGTTTTTAATTAATCATTGTCTATTAATAAAATAAGTTTAATGCCTATTTATAGACTTTACAAAAGAGCACTTATAGGAGATAACCGATGTGGTACTAAACACCCACATAAAAAAAAACATCAACTCAAAAATAAACTAAGACGTGAAAAAAAAAACAACTAGCAACTGGTGATGTCCACATCAATTCCCCCGAGGTGGGAAAAACTTGAACCTGTCGAGTGAGGGCTCCACTAACGATGCACCTCAATCGAGCCAAGGTGGTGGTCGTGGCAGCAATACTAATGCATCACATTGAAGTCAAAGTGGTGGAGGTGAAACTGGCTTCCGTGACAAACAGGTAGCCGTCAATGGGAGCTCGAGCAAGATACATGCAGTATGACAAGTCAACTCAGCTCCACTGAAAACTGAACCACATACCAAGGCATAAATCTTCTGTGAACCAGTTTTCTATAGGAAGATCTGCAATGGGTCGTACATATCAGGCGATCTCAAGAAAAGCGAGGCCCTCATAACTGCCAAAGATGGTACTAGCTCTAAGGTGGGCTTTGCTGGAAGATCTACAAGGGTCTCAATAGGCAAATCTATAACTTCAGTGGGCTGTGGGGAAATCTCTTTTTGCAGTGACACCAACTCAGCAACAACTTCTGACCCTAACTCTAGCTTATCATTAACTTCGGGTTCTGCTTCTGGATCTTCAACAACCTCTACCACCTTACTTTCTAGCATCTTCACCATGCCAGCGAAGATCTCCTTACATTCAGCGACTAGATCACTGAATTGTGGCCCCTCGAGGTGTGGAGCATACCGAGCACGGAGAAGCTCTTGTAAAATAAGTCAATCTCAACAGTCGATATGACTGTCTTCCCACCGCCAATAAGCTTCTGCAGCCAGCTTCATTTGGGCATAGTGATACTTCTGTGCAGGTGTCAAAGAGAAATATATGAAAAATCTTCAAGTTGATTTTCTCACTTTTCATGCCCATCATGATCATTAGAACCCGAAAATACGGGAGAGCTGCATACATGTCCCTTTCAACCTCCTTCATCACCATCAATATATATGTATTTGTCACAGAAGTAAAACCCCATGAACTAAATTTGTGCATAAAGATCAAAGGTTACATAATAAACTCAATGGCTCGAACTGGATTTAAACTGGGCTGAAAATGCAGCTAGAAATACCGATTTTCTGCTGCAGGCACAGTACTGGCACCAAACTAGGGCTCGCTGAGGTCGGATCTGCTGCTCGAGTGCTACAAATTCTCTTCAGTGGCTCCAGGGCTCAGTTACAAACCCAACGCTTCGAATAGAGCTCGAAACGGACTCTGAATGGCAAGAAACAGGCTCTGGACTGAGAATGTGTTGTTGATGTTAAGCTTGTTCAATCGACTCAGTGAGTTAACCCGCCGAGTTGACTCACTGCGTTGGCTCAGGTCTGAATGCGAACGGGTCGGTTTGAGTCTGGTTGGCGGATCTGACCCGATCAAACCTGATTATGATCAAACCCGATTCGCAAGAGATTGGGTCAGGTCGGCTTTTAAAATCAAACCCAATAAATCCAATTAAATCCCACCCTCCTGCCTTTCTGTTGTTCTTCCTTCTCGATCTTTGCTAGGGCTGGAGGAGCAAAGCTCTCGCTCTGGTGTTGGCGGCAAAGCGAGCGGCGGTCGACGGACCAGGAGGGAAGGATGGTGGCGGCGGTGGTCTGGGATGGGAGGTCGATCGCGGCGGCGGCCCTGGAGGTCAGTGGTGCTCGGATCGAACGTCGAGGAGATCAAGGCGAGGACACAAATCTGATCAAGCGGTTGAGATTAGGATTTGGTGGCACGGCGGTGATGGCGGAGGATGAGGAAGATGAAGGCCGTAGCGACGATGGAGGAGACAGTGTTGTTGGCGGCGAAACTGAATCAGCTTCGGGGCTTCCTTGTCAAGGGAAGAATGGGTGTTCAGTTCTTGAGTGAGGTGGCGGTGGCGTGAGGTGGAGGAGACAACGGAGGCGAGGATTGGGATGTCATGGCGGTGAACAATCGAGATCTGTGAGATCTCATCGGTAGAGGATTCTAGGTGGTTTTGGGTGATCGATTGAAGGAAGAAATGAATAGGGAAAGGAGAGGGGGAAATTTCGAGTGATTTTGGGTGGAGGATTCTGAAGAGGATGATGTTGAAGATGAGATGGAGACAATGAGGATTGATGAAGGTGATGGTGAAAGGAGGCGGGGGAAGGTGGCGGTGGATTTATGGCTTGATGAAATGGAGGAAGAAGATGAAGGGTGATGGCGGTGGTTTGCAAAGGCGGGGAGAGAAGGAGAAGACGAACAGCGTAATTTTTTTATTTCCAGCGTGAAGATGTACAGTAATGATTTTGATTTTCTGGGATTTTCGAAAAAATTATGGTGAAATTTTGCTACAGTATTTTTTTGGAGAATGGATCTGATTTTGGATTTGTTCTAAATCAAGGGTTTCAGATCTAGAACTAAAGTTTCTGACAGAAAGAAAAATTGAAGGGAATTGAAACCAAAAGCTCTAATACCAAACTGATGTAAAACAGGATCACAATTACCTTCAATTCAAAGAAAAGGGGGAAAACTAGGGTTTTGACAACAATGAAAAAAGAATTAGGGTTTAGAGATATAATCGAATAGATTTGAGCTTCGCACTCCTTGCGCAAACTTCACACCCCTTACACCACGAGCTTCACACCCCAATCCTCATCACCTTGTCAAAAAAATCTCTTAGTAGAGTTGATTGGTAATCTATATTGATCGGATTGAGTGGAGATTGACTTGTTGGAAGCCGGGAGAGGGGGGACTTGTCTTTGTCAATTTGGTCCTTATGTTCTTCGGTCAGTGATTAATCACATATACGGAAATAGAAGAAGCTTTTTTTGGAGGGAAAAAGAGAAGTATGGGGCAATGCTTGTTTGGTTAACTGGAAACAAATATCCTCTCCTAGGAGGTTCATGAGATGGCCTATTTGTAACCTTCAAAACTTTAACCTTTCCCTTTTGGACAAAATGGTGGTGGAAGCTCTTACAGAATCATAGTTCCCCTTTAGTCATCATCCTTAAAAATAATGCACAATAGTTGTCGGGTCCTTGACTTGGATGCCTCCCTCCACCTCTAGTCTCCCCTTCTTGGAAAGGCCTCCTTCGATCTACTTCCATCTTCAAAGAGAAGATTTTATTTGTATGTAGAACAGGTGACCTCATTCTCTTTTGGAGTGACAAGTGGATGGTTCAAAACAGCTCGCCGACGAACTCTATTTTTGACATTGCATGTGATCTACTATCGTATTGGATTAAACTACTCCAAGGTCATCGTTGGGCGCTAGTCTTGAGGATTATTCTCTGACACCCTCGGTGGCTGAGCTACAAAGAATGCTTGATTTGCTTAAAGTCACTACCACAATGGATTAGATAATAGGACCCACAGGAACATATGCAAATCAATACTAGAGTTTATTCAATTAAATCCCTTTATGACTCTTCAGACAAGATCGGGGTGGCCATTCTGACACGACCCAACGGGTCAACTCGAATGGACCTGAAAGGTTTGGGTTAGCCCTTAAACAGGTATAGGTCGTGATCAACTTAACTTGCTTGCTATGTTAGACCAACAGTTGTGCTCCAACCTTCTCCCCATCCTCCGATCTCCCCCCCCCCCCTCATCTCAACCCTAAGTAAAAGGGGTGTAAGATCAAGCAGTTCCACCGCAACATCCACCTTATTGTTCCCTCCACATTCGCCCAATTGTTGATCTTGAAGCAAATTAGATACAATATGTTCTCTCCACAAGGGTTTTGCTTCCCCATATCCATGAAAGTTACTTATACAATTTGTATCCCATTGGGTGAATTGTTTTGCAATTTTATGTTATATGCATGAATTTGAAAGGTTAGGAATCATAATTTGTTGTAATGTAATAATGGAAATAAATGAATTATTTAGGATTTGTAACTTAATAAGTGATGTGAGTTGGATTTTTATTTATTATTAGATAAATGAATCACTTGGTAGATGAGTGTAATGCTTTTATTTATGGAACTTTGGTTGATCATGATTAACAATTGATGTAGTTTCTTTTATTTGTGCAACTTTTAACTGACCGGTTCAGGTTCCTCGACTTTTTTTTGGGTTGGATTAGGTCAGAAAATATTAATGTGAAGATTAATGAGTCGTGTTCGAGTCTAGTATATATGGGTCGAATCAAAAGCTGGCTTGATCCGAGCCAGACCACCCAACCCAGTTGCACCCCTAAGACAATATCAATGCATGTGAAGTTGCTTTCAAGATATGGTCCACCAAAGTCTCTCAAAGTTCCCATTTTCATTGGGTTTGTTTGATTCCTTACTCAAGGATGAGATGCATTTGAGCATCAACATATTGCCAACGACTTCTTCCCCCTTATGGCCAACTCTAAGAACTAGTTCTCATTTATTCCTCCACTACAAGTTACCTAGAATTCTCTAGGATCACTACACGTTAGATTGACTATTATATTTGACTATAAGTCTCCCTTAGATTTGTATATTGTATTGTCTCAGTCTTCTTGATTCTCTTTTTTTGTCATGCACATGTATTTCCTTTTTGGTTTTACCTCAGGTCTGTTTGGTTGTCGTAATTGGCGTGATTCGTAAGTCGTAATTGGTAAACTCTTTTACGGTTATAAATGAGTTACATGCATATAAATTTTACAGTGTTTGGTTGGTAATGTAAAGTTGTAAGTGAGAAAGTGTATAGTATTTTATGATGTTTAGTTGTCATAATGTGCAAGTCGTAAGTGAAAAAGTTGACCACAAAATTAACTATCTGGTGATTTAAAAATTTTAAATATTGCAAATAAATACTAAAAATACTAAATATTAAAAAATTAATATTAATACAAAAATTAATACAAATTTGCATGACCACAAAATTAACTGTAAATGAGTGTTAATTGGGCTGCAAGCGTGATAATTGGGTTGCGTAAATCTTTTACGAATTACGGTTCAAACAAACACCGTAGTTGTAACTGAGATGTAAATCATTTTCGAATTACGGCCTTTTACAGCTTTTTACGTGAAACAAACAGCCCCCTCCTTGGCAAGTCTAGTAATTTTTTGCTTTTAATATATTATTAGACTCGGGTTTTTGACTTTGAGCCCAACTTTCTATTAAAAGAAATCCAATGGTGCAATTAAGAAAGATGAATTGACATAATTCAGTTTTAATTTTCTTGCACTTATTGATTTGGTCTTGCATGTGCTTAGACACTCCACACTTAAAGCATCCAAATACTCTAGAGTTTGTCATCCTAAATGCAATCCTATATGTACCTTCTAAATAGGATAAGTCATAGCTTAAAATAGTAGAAAGTAAGAAATATAAAAGATGATCTATCCCCTACGAAAGCTGAAACTAGAGAAACAGATGAAGAAAGAAGGCAACGGGGAGAAGAGAAATGGTGTCGGCTTCATGTAATGGAGGACAGAGGAGAGAGAGATGATGGTTCTGATAAAGATGAAGGATGAATAAACAATGTTGCATGTTAAATGAGTTTTACAGAGAAAAAGAGTTGCCGAATGGTTGGAGGGGTCCTTGTGTCAAAGAGCTTAATAGTAGTTTCGACTAAACAAATTACTCCTTGTTTTGGAGATGTTGTTACTTGATAGCCTTAGGGATTGATAGCCGATGGGACCAAATTCAAATTCCGATTTGAACCATATTTGCTATTGCTTAATGCTGCACTTTTAAATGGCCCCATGCTTTGAGAACTTTCCAACTAAATTTATTTTCTTTTATCCCCTATTAAACCAAATGTCAACAAATAATTGTATAGGTGTATAGATGAAAGTGAAATTTTATAAATTAGTCCTTAACTATTAAAAGGGTACAATTGCACCTGCTGTCAGTGTGAAAAGTAACATCAGAATTAGTGCCAACCTTCTATAAGAAGAAATCTAAAAAGCCACATTGGCAAATAAATCTCAATTGTCCATTTTAGTATTGATGATTATCTACCCTTCGATTTAAGAAATGATTGTTGTTGTGAAAGAGGGTTGAAGCGATTATATAGATAATAAGGATGAACTAAAACTCAGTCCTTGGGGGCTAAAGTAAAATGACAATATCTCAATAAATCATAATAATTGGGAAGGTTGGTATTAAGGTAGAGCTACATAGTTAGAAGGCTGGATACTCAATATGTAAATATAAGAATTGCAAGAAGTTTGTTAGGCGTTTGGGGGGCAGGGGGCTCATGTCCCTTCCTATGATAAGTCAGTTGATTGTTTGCATGTTGGTGTCATGCAGATGAAGTGAAATTGAAGGTAACTGGGTGGGAGGAGGGGGTTCAAGATAGAGGATTTTGACCATACTTTATGGCTAATGCGATCTTAAGGTATAAAAGGTGACACATATGATAGGCAAATGCTTTAGTGAGACCCTAGGGCTTCTAACTGAGCCAGTTTTCTCGAAAGAGGCCAATGGGATTGAACATGGGCCCCACTGGGCGCGAGAGGCACGTAGCCCAAGTGGTCAACCCTCTCTTTCTATTTAGAATTTCTCGTTCAGTGCAACTATAAGTTTCCAAAAAGAGGTCCTTCGCTTAATGACAACAGTGGAAACCTCCTAACTATGTTAATTGAATTGAAATGAATGCCAACAACCATTAAGTTATATAAATTTCAGATTAGTGCATCAGCCACCAACTTGGAGCTTAATTTTTTTTATCCTCAATCTCCTTTGATTAAACTTATTCTATATATCTATTGTCTCGTCTTGATTACTTGGTCTGCAGTGTGAATTGGACTAATGAACAATGCAACTAGTCTGTGAGAAGAGTTTAGCTGTTGCATTAGAGAAAAAGGAAAAATGGCAGCAAACATCTGTCCTACAAGATGTCTGTCTCCTGTTATATTTTTGTGGGAACTCATCCTTCTAAGGAGCTTCTTGATGGGCCCATGATAATGGTCATAGAGGTACTCTTATGTCTTGAGCTATTGTTTCTTTGAGTTACTTTTAACACTATTTGGATTATATAGAAAATAAAGGAAAGAAACAAACTAGGGGTTAAGCCATCAACCAAAGTTTACTACTTCATTTTTGGTCCTTTGCCTCCCAGTGAAGATCTACAAAGTACCTAAGAATATATTAATGTATATGCGAATAGATGAAATGGAGTTACAAAAAGTGAAGATTTTAGTTTCCCTATTGCTTTAATACCAAAAAGTTTTCACTCGCTTTTAGCTTTTTGAGGTATTTTGTTTATTAACGTATTCCTTATGAATATCTCAATTATCAAACGAATTTGAGTTTAAATGGTGTTGCTATTGGTATCACCTTTTTTCGCCTCAAGATCCCATAACTGATGAAAATAAAGTCAGAATCTCATGTATCTAACCTCCTCACATCAAGCCACCTGCAAGCTTGCTTACCACACTAGAGCCTTGTTGGCAACAGAGCAAGCATGAGTTAGGCTTCTAACTCTAGATAACTCTTCCAAACACTCAAATTCATGAAGAGTAGAATGTAACTATGACATGACTTGTCAAGGGTAAAGTTGACATTTTTTTAAAAAAATTAAGCACTTTAGTCCCTCATATTTCCTCCAAACCTCTTAAATCTCACACCAACCTAGAGTTGGTGTGAATTTACACCCCATGGTGCCCATCTCATCCAAACACCCTCTTACACCTTTAATTAAAATGTCTTACTCCTGCTCCTATCTCCAGCAACCAGATGCAGCCTAGATTGTAGACGTCAGTAGCATGTCAATTGTCAACCAACTTATGATGATAAATTTAAACCATATAATCACCTTGATCCTCGTACCACAACAATAACATTTCTTAAATCAAAAGCTAGATAATTACCTAACAAATGGCTGAAGCCTATCTTGCAATGTCCCCTCCTAGATTTTGCAGGTTGGCACGACTCGACATCACTTTTATATCAGGTAAAATTGCAAAAAAAAAAAATAATATTTAAGGACTAAATTAATATAAAATTACACTTCAAATTATAAAATATACAAAAGATTATAATTTTTTGTTCAGTGGGGGTAAAAAGGGGAAAAATCAATTGCAAAAGTGACAAAGGAACTCAAACTTTGACATTTTGATGCTTCTCAAGCATGGGGCCTTCCGGGGTGCGGAGGACTTATTAGCACGCCACTTAGCTCCCTAACCCAATGGGACTAGACCTCAGGGAATCTTAGCAAAAGGGTCATCCTAATTCTTTGCCGCCGGAAGGCTGGCTAGTCATCCGACAAGGGGGATTGTGCAACAATAAATAATTGTGCAAAAAATAAAACGGAAACTCTCTTGTCAAATACATCAAATGATTTCTCTTAATATCCATTTCTCGCTCTCTTTGATTTGATTTGATTAGAACAGGTTACAATTTCAGTCAGTTACAAGATTTTGTCACACACAAAGTTGAATTTCTTCTTTTTTTCGTTGATTAATGAAATCTAAGCTATTAGATTTGGATTTCATGCTTTGATCGAGAACAAAGATTTATATAATTGAAATTACATCAAAGGAGTTTGAATTTTTTTTATTATTATGGAGTCTTGATATAGATTTAAGCTTGATTTGTCTAATTTTAAATATGATAGTAGTACTTTGAATTGGTCAAGGTCGAAACAATACTATTTAGTAGTTTTCATCAAGTTGTATTCTCTTTCTTTCACTTTTCTGATTAGATGTCTTAATCTTCTCATGTAGCAGTTGCAATTGATTTAGGTTATTATTTGAAAACATATAATTTTATTGTAACTAGTTATTAATTTGTAAATTTTGGTTCTTTTGTTCCTGAAGTTAATTGAAATTATATTAAGATATAGTAATATTCATTGTATCAGTCTTTGCTAATAAAGACTAGCTTCTAGATAAAATTAGTTACTAAAGCAAAATGAGATGTTATTTCTCTTCCCTTTGCCTTTACACAAAGAATGAAATGTTTGCATTTGAAGTAGAAATAAAAGGATCCAGTAAAACATTCCCCGGTATCTTACAATTTCTATTCAGGTTTTCGTATGTGCATCTTAAACAGTGTTGTGGTAAATGGTTTTGCACGAAGTGATACTATAAGTAGTGTGTTTAGTTTAGTTGTAAGTAGTGTTGCTACAAAAATACAAATATAACTTCGTGGTTAGCTACAGATTATAATTGATGGGCTGATGTGGCATGAAGAGGTCATAGCCCAATTACTACTTGAGGTTGTAAATGGTATTGCGACCAACATCACTTAATAGCTTTTGGGCCACAACTTGCAACCAACCAATTTGACTACAACACCACCTACAACTTTTAATATATAACTTAGAACAACAGTTGCAAGTTGTAAGCCAAATTCAAACACGAAATGCATTAAAAATGCAGTGAATAATGCTGCTGTAACACCACTCTGACACCATTTGCAGCTTTGTGAA